>OX328124.1:118702554-118975054 GCA_946811695.1 Gonocerus acuteangulatus | reverse complement strand
TAAACCATAACGCAACCCAACCCCAAAGGATGTTGTTACTATCAAATGTGGATTGATAAAAAAAGATAAGAGTGTCAAATTGCTAGATTCCTTTACACCTATATATCTGATATCATAGGATTCTTGTTTTTATTCTAAACTATTTGACAACTACTGATATCAGATATCTTCTCTTGTAGACAATGAGGTTATTGAGACTTTTATCTATGATATTCATTTACCTGTTGACGAATTATGTATTGGTAACAGCATTGTTTTCATTAGCTTTATCTCAAGTGCTCTACTTAGATATCTTCATTCTTTAAGCTGGTATTACAATATTTTCAATGGATATTATTTGTTAAGGATTTCTGGGGATTCTTCATTTCTTTTCTTGGCTTACTTCATTTAATATAACAAGTAATTGGGTAATGTTTGTATTTGGAGGAGCAGGGCGCCACATCTCAGAGCCGGGCCCGGGACCAGATCACGGGCCCCCACTTCTCAGAGCCAGAATGAAAATTCTAGTACTTTGCTATAGGACTTTGGGCATTTTAAAATTATTTTCATCTTGAGTTTTCAGCAAAATGAGAATAAAAGCCGACAATGGGTGCTGCAAAGGTCACTTTCGGTACTTTTTTCCAATTAGCGAGGATCGACCCGGGCCCCCACGGTGCCCGAACCCGGGACAACTGTACCCGGTTGTCCCCCCCCCCATGTGGCGGCCCTGTGGAGGAGTACGATTGTAACAAACTAAGTCAGGTATATTGTCTGGAGAGGACGATCCTAATCTTGGTAATTGGATTGGCGCGGGATACCACTGACTAACGCCAGGAAGTTTTACTGGACAACATTTTTTTTTTTTTTAGTAATACGTTTATTTAACATCTGTACATTTGGGGGGTACATTAGTTAAGTTTGCTAACAAATATAAGTAATAATATATACAGAAATTGATTAATGACAGAGTTAAAAGACGAAATAAATAAATAAAAATAAATAAATTTAAAAAAAAGTAAATAAAAAAAAGAATAAGAAATAATAATAATAATAATAACACTTTTGGAAGGAGCCCATCAATACTGTCACTTCCTACTTTGGAATACTTTTTTGTCCTTAGTCAGTTAACTGATCGTGAGGCCAATTTCTCTTGAACCTTTTAAGCCCGATTCACACACAAGTGGCGAGTGGGACTGACGTGGTTCGGGCGTGCTGGTGGTTTCTGCCACCTCTATGTAATCCAATGGTCCAATCAACACCGCCACGCCACTTCAGTGTGGATTACATAGAAATGGCAAAAACCACCGTCTCGCCCTAACCACGTCAGTCCCACTCGCCACTTGTTATTGAATCGGGCCCTAGGCGGTTTTTTGGGTGGGATTGGGAGGTATTTGTGCTCTGGGACTGGACAAAATGAAATAGTTGTTGATATCAGAACGGAGAGGTTGACCATATCTTTCAGCACGGACGGTGAATAGCTCTCCGTCGATTCCTCAACCGTTGTCGAGATATTTAAGTAAATTTACCAAAATCTCAAAACAGCTCTATAAATGTTAATAGATTTTTTTTTTGTGCGTCCTACATTCTAAATGCACCTAAAATTAATATGTCCTAGTTAGCTTAAATATGAAATAAATGGGAAAATTTCAAGTCCCTCAATCGTTTCCAAAGATGGCCCAAAGGATAAAAGCGGATTATTGAACGACGCCTTCTGAAAGCTGAATTCTCTCCGTAGTATTAATATAGAAGAGGTTCTAGGATTGGGAGGAGAGGGCGTGGAATTTTCATTTTCCCCTGCAATTTCTCGCATTCTCTTCTTTAGAATTCAGCTTATCAAAGAAGAGGAACTCCTCAAATTCCTCTCTTCTTACGTATAATGTAATTTTTTTTGTTAACCTCTGAAATCTAATATTCTGTGCAGCATGTGTTTCATTAAAATTGTTCCCACAAGTATCATGGTTCACAAATCCTACAAGTATTTTCCGCTAAAGCCCGCTAGATTAGAGATCTAAATCGATCTTTTTAACACGAAATATAATTTTTTTTAAATCTATCTCTAAGGGCCGATCTTTTTAAAGAATCTATGTCCAAGGGTCGATCTTTTTAAAGAATCGATCTCTAAAGGCCGATCTCTTAATGAATCGAAATTCAAGGGCCGATCTTTTAAAGAATGGATCTATCTAGAATACTGTAAAATAAAGTGTTTTTTTTTTTCGTTTTTTTTTTACACCAAATATGTAATCTCACCTCTTGCTTCACAATTTCATTTCTGAAGAATTCTCAATTATTTAACTAAAGAAGAAATTTACAGAACATTGTCCTATGTCCAGTAACAGACTTTCAGTACAACAATAACATTATACGACACAATACCTTCCATTATTCCAACTAGAGGGAAGAAGGTAATATAATAAAAATAAGGTTTCATACTGTGCTCTTAATTTGTATAACCTTTTTTTGTCTATTATTATTATTTTATTCTATTTTTGTTTTTTAATTTCATAAACATATACGTTTATGTAATAATACCCCATATATTTAAATATGATGTAGCAGTAGTAGTTTCATTATATATTATTTTGAATGAAAAATAGTCTTGAATATTTATTATTATTTTTAAGTTAGGGATTTATTTTTCATATTATCAAGTATTCAAATCGACTTATTTAGGTAAATTCGTAGTCGTGATGGGCGAAGATCGATCCATATCGAAGATCGATCCATATCGAAGAACGATCCATATTGAAGATCGATCCATATCGAAGATCGATCCATATTGAAGATCGATCCACAACGAAGATCGATCTATATCGAAGATCGATCCACATCGAAGATCGATCCACATCGAAGATCGATCCATATCGAAGATCGATCCATAACGAAGATCGATCCACATCGAAGATCGAGCTATATCGAAGATAGATCCATATCGAACATAGATCCAAATAGAAGATCGATCCATATCGTAGATCGATCTTCTCAGCCTATAAGATCGATCTTTTAAATCGATCTGAACTCGTCGATCTTTTTTGTGGATCGATCTTTTCATTTCGATTCGAATCGATTCATGTTCGAGAATCGCCCATCTCTACACATGTGGTTTTGAGTCCAGACTTAATTGGTCCAAAAACTGGACAAATAGACTCATAGCGAAAGTATTAATTAATTCGAAATGGCTGGAATCCACTTTCTCCAAAGCTTTCTTTGATCGGGCGACTACACGCTGGCTGTGCCTTTTATAGAGGTTTTACAATATCTGGCAGGTCTTGAGTCAGACAATTATTGTTTAATGTATTTTCAATGGATGTACGTTCATATAGCGTGTCCTCAATATTCAGACAAGACAATAAGACGTTGTCGAAAAACGTTTTCTGTGTTCTAGCGGCTGGCACGCTGAATTCTCATGGGGGGATGTGCTGTCCGCCTGTGGCTCGTTAAAATTTTTCAATGTTTGGCCTGCTTAAAAATTTCCCTGCTATGGGTGTTTAGGATGGTAGCCCTGCGCTAATGGCCAAATAATTGATGCACCTTAAAAAAAAAGAAGAAGTATTCTGCCCTACTTTCTAAGGCAAGTGACAAGTATTCGATCACACTTTAGTGGACATGTAGCGTTCAGTACGTTCCGTCCAGTAATGAGCACAACCTTCTAATAATTAAGCACGTTTTGGATTGTTTACACGTGGCGACAAAGAACAGCTGCGAAGTAGAATGGTGGTGGGAGAGCTTACTTGTCGCATAGTAAATAAACTCCATTCGTTTTCACTTGTATTTGCGGCGTTTACTATACTTGTCAGTAAAAGATAACCTGTTTACAAGTTAGAACAAGTGCTTAGGTTGGTTGGTTGGTTCGATTGGGCTTTAGGGCAAACAGCTTCCAGAGCATCATTGCCCGATCTCGCTTATGTCACACTCACACTCGTGTTGTTTTTTTCTCGAAAACATATACTTATGGTTAATTATTTTATTTTTATTTTTTGTTTTACTGTCTTTACTAGTATAGATACATCTTTTATTTACATGAATTTTATTGTTTAAGATATACGCACCACACACACACACACAAGTGCTTAGGTGACAAGCAATAATGACAAGGTCTAATCTCGTGCAAACTAGGCATTATTGGAAGCTGTTTTATAGTGCAGATTATCTTCAGGTTCCGACAACTTCATTTGTCACATTTTTTAGTAATTATAGAAATATACGCAGAAAAAACTACTTGATAGGATAACGGATTTCTCTATTCTTTATAATTTAGAATCAAAATAGTATTGTAATAAAAGAAGGAGTATGAAAGGAAATTGAAAGAGTAATCGCCACCGAAACACTAAGGTCAACTGCAAATAATTGTGAAACTTTTGTTTGCTTTGTTAGCCCTTTCTCTTGGCAATGGAATAGCTTTTGTTTGCTTTGTTAGGCCTTTCTCTTGGCAATGGAATAGCTTTTGTTTGCTTTGTTAGCCCTTTCTCTTGGCAATGGAATAGCTTTTGTTTGCTTTGTTAGCCCTTTCTCTTGGCAATGGAATAGCTTTTGTTTGCTTTGTTAGCCCTTTCTCTTGGCAATGGAATAGCTTTTGTTTGCTTTGTTAGCCCTTTCTCTTGGCAATGGAATAGCTTTTGTTTGCTTTGTTAGCCCTTTCTCTTGGCAATGGAATAGCTTTTGTTTGCTTTGTTTACCCTTTCTCTTGGCAATGGAATAGCTTTTGTTTGCTTTGTTAGTCCTTTCTCTTGGCAATGGAATAGCTTTTGTTTGCTTTGTTAGCCCTTTCTCTTGGCAATGGAATAGCTTTTGTTTGCTTTGTTAGCCCTTTCTCTTGGCAATGAAATAGCTTTTGTTTGCTTTGTTAGCCCTTTCTCTTGGCAATGGAATAGCTTTTGTTTGCTTTGTTAGCCCTTTCTCTTGGCAATGGAATAGCTTTTGTTTGCTTTGTTAGTCCTTTCTCTTGTCAATGGAATAGCTTTTGTTTGCTTTGTTAGCCCTTTCTCTTGGCAATGGAATAGCTTTTGTTTGCTTTGTTATCCCTATCTCTTGGCAATGGAATAGCTTTTGTTTGCTTTGTTAGCCCTTTCTCTTGGCAATGGAATAGCTTTTGTTTGCTTTGTTAGTCCTTTCTCTTGGCAATGGAATAGCTTTTGTTTGCTTTGTTAGCCCTTTCTCTTGGCAATGGAATAGCTTTTGTTTGCTTTGTTAGCCCTTTCTCTTGGCAATGGAATAGCTTTTGTTTGCTTTGTTAGCCCTTTCTCTTGGCAATGGAATAGCTTTTATATCCGCCTTCGTCAGGTGTATAAAGAAAATTAGTACTTCCTGACCAACTTATTAGTACTTGAAGAACCAGAAATATCCCACAGTCTCTTGTTCTTTCTTTCCACAAAACACCAGTAATTCTACGGTAACGAGGGCAGATAAATTGTAATCAAGATGTGGTGTGCATATGTAAAACAAGTTTGTCGTTTGAAATTATTCAAGTAGTGGTCACTTACGACCAACGTCCATATGATACTCGCTGTTGAAGTTGATTTTGTCTAAGCCACACTGTGTCTAATCAGTATTGCATTATCTGGCGGTTGGAGTGTAGGATATGACACGTGTCTTGGAGTATAATGTGAAACATTCCTTATTGCTTCCGATTAGATTGACATTACACTCTTTCGTGGTTGCCACACTTCAAATCAATATTATATTATTCTTTGCCATTTCATTAATGAAAAAGTCCGTCACGAAGGAGCTGCATAACTAAGCACTTTCCTCAGAATTTGGGTAGTGTAGACTGCTTTCCAGAACAATTTGCTTAAAATATCCTACATAAATAAAATAAAAACATGAATAGTTCTCTTTTAATTTTGTAATGAGTAACTGATCAATTATTAATTTGCTTCCAGAGTTATGTTTACACATGGTACCTACTACACTACGTAATATATACAAAAAACCTCATATTATCGTATTTTGATCTAACGCAGGAACAGGATACAGTCCCCTCTAGTGGTAGAAAGCGCTCCATGCGGCGGCTTTGTGAACCTACGTCTGGCGGGCTTTTCTATTGAAATATTTTACAAAGTAAACCCCCCTTTCCGATTGACCGATTCAGCTCATTTTTACAACACTTCTTTCTCATGAGTTACCCACGACGTATACCGCGTTTCGTTACAATACAGCAGAAATTACGACCGGTATGAGTATAATAGGAATTTGGGTCCGGAGTAAACCGTCCCCCCCCCCTTCTAATGAACCGATTCAGTTTATTTTTACAACACATATTTACCTGTAGATTACCACTACGAATACCGAGTTTCGTCGAAATATACCAAAAATCACGGCTGGTAGTGGCGAATTGGTATTGTGGGTCCGGAGTAAACCCCCCCTTCTAATGAACCGATTTAGTTCATTTTTATATCTCAATTTTCTCTCTATATTAACACAACGAATACCAAGTTTCGTTGAAATATAACAAATATTACGGCTGACATAGTCAAATTAGTGTTATGGGTTCGGGGTAAACCCCCCCCCCCTTCCGGTGGACCAACTTTGGTGGTTAACGAACTCGTTCAATCGTTTGCTAATTGAATGCTATATACCAAGTTTCGTGACGAAAAAACAAAAACTCTGGCCGCTATCGTGTTAACAGAAACATATATATATATATATATATATATATATATATATATATATATATATATATAAATTTTAACGGGTGTCATTTTCGGTGTCTACTAGGTAGGATCGATAAAGATTTGAAGAAATTTTTCAAAAATTCCGTCATGAGTGCAACCTCAATAGCTACTTTCCTTTGGAAGAAAATGCTAAAATGAGAATCTATTCCCCTAAATGTTGGCAGAAGATTAAGCCATCGATATTTGTTGACATATATTGATATTTCTTGCTTATTTGAGTATTCCGAACCCTGAAAATCACCTTATTGTATTATCTACCTGCTGAATAATTTTGTTAACCAGGAAAATCTGTCCACCTGGATCCCAGTAATGTTTCTTATATTGAAAAGAAACTCGGTATACTCTTTAGAATCTGAAGTGAAAGGTGTTGTAGCACCACGAAAGTAAACTGACTGACAACACCGTAACCTGACTGTCAACAATGGGAAGGTTACGTAGGGTTAGTCAGTGTTGCCGGTGCCACAATAATTTATGAATATTTAAATTTCTTACCGCGGCTTTGAGGTAACCCGAAAATTACCTAGCCAAATTTAAGTTTTTTGTGTATAAAAAGTGCGACAACGTGGTGCTGATTTTCTGTGTGACTTTTTTGGACTTTCTTTAAATTATCTGGCAGTGGACCGTTATTTATTATTTAATTTATTTTCAGAAGTTAATTATTATTATTTTTCAATTGCCAAGTGTTTTATTTTTTTTTATTATATAGACATTTATTTTTTTAACCGGCTTATTTTATTTTTTACCTGATACTCCCCTAAAGTGGTGACCCCGACGTGATGAGTGAAGACGAAAAGAAAGAAGAAATGCTGACAGAGGAAACTCAGGTTAGTGCAACTGGGCCTGGGGCTAATATCAGAATTCCCCCTTTCTGGAGAGCAGACCCAGAATTATGGGTTTGCCAGGCCGACGCCGTATTTGCGACCTCCAAAATTTTCAGTTCGCGAATAAAATTTCAAATGGTGGTGGCGAACTTGGAGTTCGAAGTGTTGAGACAGGTTTCGGACTTGGTTAAAAATCCTCCCGCAGATCCTTACGAAGCACTCAAGTGTCGACTAATTTCGACGTACGCCGAGTCGGAAAACCTCCGCATAAGACGGCTTTTAGAAGATAAGCGTCTCGCAGACGGAGAGCGCCCTTCCCAGTTTTTGAACGAATTGAAAAGGCTCGCAGGAGCTTCAGTTTCCACAGAATTGCTGCGTACCATGTGGCTTAAGGCCCTGCCAGAACGAATGCAGGCTACACTAGCGGTGACAACAGAGCAGTCCGTAGAGAAGCTAGCCGAGATCGCCGACCGAATCGCCGAGATCTACGAGCCCAGTGTTAGCCAGGTGACCTCTCAGTCCACACAACCACACACACGTTCCTCTACCTCCGTTTCCCAGCTCGAGGAGAGGATGCAGAAGTTGACCCTGGAGATCAGCGAGCTCAAAAACCAAATAGCTCGCGATCGAGGAAGCAGATCACGAGGCCGGGAGCGCAGCCGCTCGAGAAGCAAAGGTAGAACTTTGTGTTACTACCACCACCGCTTCAAAGAAAACGCCCGTAAATGCCGACAACCGTGCAGCTGGAAGAGTACGTCGCAGAAGGGAAACTAATCTCAGCGACTGAGAAGGCGGACTCCGTCGCTGATATCAATCACCGCCGATTATTCGTCACAGACAAGGATTCTGGGGAAAGATATTTGGTTGACACCGGTGCAGCCGTATCCCTCTTCCCAGCACGGCGACGAGAGCGAAACCACCCCGCCAACTTCACCCTTTTTGCAGCCAACGGCACCACAATAAAGACTTACGGGGAAGTCAAGAAGACCCTCAACGTCGGACTTCGACGCCTACTTCGTTGGTCCTTCATCTTGGCCGACGTCAGCAACCCGATCATCGGAGCGGACTTCCTCTTCCACCATCACATCTTAGTCGACCTTAAGGGACGACAGCTAGTGGACTCGTAGACCGGTCTAACTTCCAGAGGCAGCCTCAAACATAACACCACACCTTCCGTATTCGCAGTACCTTGCGGTGAGTGGTATTACGAGCTCTTACGGAAATACCCGTCCATCACATGCCCATCTGCTGTACCGCAGGACCGAAGCATCCCATCAAGCACTTCATTGAGACAAAGGGACCACCGGTAACATCGAAAGCTAGACGTCTTCCACCTGACCGTTACAACGCTGCCAGGGAAGAATTCCTGAAGATGGTCGATGAGGGTATCTGCAGACCATCTAGCAGTCCTTGGGCAAGCTCTCTCCACATCGTTTCGAAGAAAGACGGCACGTTGCGTTTCTGTGGGGACTACCGCCGACTCAATGCCCAGACTTTGCCTGACAGGTACAGTGTACCCAACATACAAGCCCTCAACACCAATCTTTTTGGGAAGACAATCTTCAGTAAGATCGACCTCAACCGTGCTTACTACCAAGTGCCGGTGGCGGAAGAAGACATCCCAAAAACTGCAGTGATCACCCCTTTCGGTCTCTTCGAATTCTTGGTGATGTGCTTCGGACTAAGAAATGCTGCGCAAACATTCCAGCGCCTAATGGACAGCATCCTCGCTCTGCCGTATGTTTTTGTCTACCTCGACGACATACTGCTAGCGTCAACCACAGAGGAAGAGCATCGCACACACCTGGAAGAAGTTTTCAGACGGCTAAATCAGCATGGATTAACCATCAACCCGCTCAAGTCGGAGTTTCGCAAGTCCGAAGTCGAGTTTTTAGGCTTCCTTGTAAACTCCCAAGGCATTAAACCTCTTCCGAGCAAGGCGGACCAAATCGCTGAATTCCCTCGTCCTACCACCAAGGTTCATCTCCGACGATTTTTAGGGATGGTAAACTTTTATCGAAGATGCCTCCCTAAAGCAGCAGAAGTACAGCGCATTCTTCATGCCCTAATCGGCAACAGCAAGAAGAACGACAGCACCCCCGTCCCATGGACCCCGGAAGCAGAGGAAGCCTTCGCCCGATGCCAACGAGACATTAAGGATGCTGTAACGTTAGCACACCCCTCTTCAGACGCCGAATTGACCCTAGCTTGCGATGCATCTAACTCCGCGGTTGGGGCTGTCCTCCAACAGCGTGAGGGAGACCACTGGCGACCTCTTGGTTTCTTCTCGAGGGCCGTAACATCAGCACAGGAGCGATACTCTGCCTACGACCGCGAGCTCACTGCCATCTACAGCGCCGTCAAGCACTTCAGGCCATGCATCGAAGGTCGCATGTTCAGCATACTGACGGACCACAAGCCGCTCGTGTATGCCCTATACCAGAAGCCCGAGACTGCAACACCCATGAGAATTCGCTACACGAACTTCATTAGCCAGTTCACTAGCGACATTCGTCATGTCTCTGGGGCTGAAAACAAGGTTGCGGATACACTTTCACGGTTGGAGGCAATAGACAGTACTGACGATATGGGGAGCATCATCCAGGCTCAGCAGGAAGACCCGTCGATTCCAGAGCTTCTTCAGAACCCAAATCTGCAGTTGAAGCTGATCGAGCTCCCGCATTTCGACAAGCCACTTTTATGTGACGTATCTACAGCTAAAGCCCGACCGTATGTACCACCAACACTCCGTCAGGAAGTTTTTAAAAAGCTTCATAGCCTCAGCCACCCTGGCGTTCGTGGGACTCGCCGACTGGTGTCGCAAAGGTATTTCTGGCCAAGTATGCAAGCGGACCTTGCGATCTGGACTAGGAGCTGCATCGCCTGCCAGCGCTCAAAGATACACCGGCACACCGTTACACCTCCAGGTACCTTCGCTCCAGCCGGCAGATTCGAGCATGTCCACGTGGATATAGTCGGACCCTTGCCGCCATCGGATGGAAAGCGCTATTGCCTTACCATGGCGGATAGGTATTCACGCTGGCCCGAAGCAGAACCCCTCGAGGACATCTCCGCAACAACAGTTGCTTCAGCTTTCTACAGGACATGGATCTGTAGATTCGGGGTCCCTGCACGGATCACAACTGACCAAGGGCGCCAGTTTGAAAGCGAACTATTCAACAGGCTCCTAAATTTACTTGGTTCGCGTCGCTGTAGAACTACAGCATACCACCCTCAGTCCAACGGTGTTGTGGAGAGATGGCACAGGACCCTGAAGACTGCCCTCACCGCACACCTTATCGACTCAAACTCTTGGACAGAACTGCTACCCACAGTCCTCCTAGGCTTGAGAGCAGCACTAAGGGAGGACAACTCCACAAGTGCTGCCGAGTTGACGTATGGGCAGCCCTTACGACTACCCGGAGAGCTAGTAGAGTCTACCCCTCATCCCGAAGAGCCGCAGGGCTTCCTTTTCAAACTTCGTGAGAACTTCAAGCGCCTGCAGCCCTCCCCACAAAGGGCGAGTCAAGCACAAGCCTTTGTTCCCAAGGACTTAAAGACCTGCTCACATGTCTTCCTGCGGAACGACGCCATCAGGAAGCCCCTCACACCGCCATACACTGGACCGCATCCTGTTCTCCAGAGAGGAGATAAGACTTTTGTCATCGGTCTTGGCACAGGGCAGAAGACTGTCACAATAGACCGACTGAAACCAGCCCACATCCTGGAAGACCTCACCAGCACTACCACCACAACACCAACCCACCCACCTAAACCAACACCTCAAGCAGAACCTTGTGACAATACCACCGCCACAGAAGCTGACAAGCCTTCATCAGTGAAGATGGCACGACGTGGAAGCCTCATCAGACTTCCTGTCCGCTTCTGTGACGCTGCCATTGGGGAGAAGTGATGTAGCACCACGAAAGTAAACTGACTGACAACACCGTAACCTGACTGTCAACAATGGGAAGGTTACGTAGGGTTAGTCAGTGTTGCCGGTGCCACAATAATTTATGAATATTTAAATTTCTTACCGCGGCTTTGAGGTAACCCGAAAATTACCTAGCCAAATTTAAGTTTTTTGTGTATAAAAAGTGCGACAACGTGGTGCTGATTTTCTGTGTGACTTTTTTTGGACTTTCTTTAAATTATCTGGCTGTGGACCGTTATTTATTATTTAATTTATTTTCAGAAGTTAATTATTATTATTTTTCAATTTCCAAGTGTTTTATTTTTTTTATTGTATAGACATTTATTTTTTTAACCGGCTTATTTTATTTTTTACCTGATACTCCCCTAAAGTGTGTTGCAAAAATAAACTAAATCGGCCAATTAGCTTTTAACACTTTAACGCTATCTCAGTCTGAGAAATTAGAGCTCAACTTGGAAAGTGTTGGTTTCGTTGCTTTAAACGGTTCTTTGTGTTTGTTTTCGCAGTTTTTCATTATTTATTTCTTATACATATAATTGCTTTTAGCAGTAAAATGAATCTCCCAGTGCCTTGCTGTGGTTATAAATAGAGGCATTTAAATGCCACAAAATGTACTTACCTCTAGACTTCCAAAGAAGTCCAAATCTAGCTTGCAGTCCACTTATCTATCAATCGCTATCCAAGCCCATATGCTTGCTTATCAAGGCTGACCACGCCCAAGGTCCGAGTTGGACTAGCTCGCGTCTCTTGGAAATCCGCTTAGTTTGCAGAATGATCCTTCTTTTTTGCCTTACCCCCACTTTCTTCCCTCATAAAACTAGCTTGCAAGACTTTATTATTCCTAGGACTACAGCGGAATTCTTCCAAGAGTACGACATAGAATTCCAACATTTGCACAAACTAGCTGAGTCCATCATTGTAGACTCGCTAGGAATCCTGCATCACCACCTATACAGTTAATGAAATGGAGGATAGATATGAAGGACCGTTAGAGGAAAACAAATTTGCGGAGTTGCCGATCTATGTTTTTTTTTTCTGTTTTTGTTGTTATTGTTTTTTTTAATCACAAATTTTCGGACTCTGTGGAAGATGGATGAATCTCCTACTAGGAGTGATGGAGTATGCTGTGTAATAGCAACCCATTAAAAATGGGCAGCATATCATGAATAAAATGATTTCTCTCTCTCTTCAGAGGCCTTACACAATCGTTGAAGTGTCGGAACAATCAATTAAAGTGTAAGCTTTTAGAATTACTAGATGTGTAGGAATATACTTTGTTGTAAACTCAAAACAAAAGGACGAATTGATTGTAGTCTTACCAATTACTCTGGGAAGGTTGATGGCGTTTTTAGCACTTTCCTCGGAAGGAAAGTAGCTATTGAGGTTGCACTCATGACGGAATTTTTGAAAATTTCTTCAAATCTTTATCGATCCTACCTAGTAGACACCGAAAATGACTCCCCGTTAAAATTTATATATATATATATATATATATATATATATATATATATATATATATATATGTGTGTCTGTTAACACGATAGCGGCCAGAGTTTTTGTTTTTTCGTCACGAAACTTGGTATATAGCATTCAATTAGCAAACGATTGAACGAGTTCGTTAACCATCAAAGTCGGTCCACCGGAAGGGGGGGGGGTTTACCCCGAACCCAAAACACTAATTTGACCATGTCAGCCGTAATATTTGTTATATTTCAACGAAACTTGGTATTCGTAGTGGTAATATAGAGAGAAAAGTGAGATATCCTGTTCCTGCGTTAGATCAAAATACGATAATATGAGGTTTTTTGTATTTATTAAGTAGTGTAGTAGGTACCATGTGTAAACATAACTCTGGAAGCAAATTAATAATTGATCAGTTACTCATTACAAAATTAAAAGAGAACTATTCATGTTTTTATTTTATTTATGTAGGATATTTTAAGCAAATTGTTCTGGAAAGCAGTCTACACTACCCAAATTCTGAGGAAAGTGCTTAGTTATGCAGCTCCTGCGTGACGGACTTTTTATTTAATACTTCATAAGATAAAACAACAAGTAAGTATAACAATACTTCGAATTATCTTTCATTGAATTGTGATTTTTATCGTACATGGAACCCTCTCAAGATTTTTCATATTGGAGAATATATCGTGACAGGTCACCTACACGATCATTTTCAAACAACTTGCCGCGTTAAAAAGGACTTTATCAAAATTTCAACCGACGTCTGCGACTTCATCAAACGTTAACCAACTTGCTGCGTCAAGTCACCGACTTCATCAAAGGTCGACAATCTTTCTGGTTCACGTAGGTGACTTTAACAAACGTCAACCAACCTGCTGCTTCAAGTAATTAAATGTATCAAAAATCAACGTACTGGCTGATTCACGGCAGAGACCTTAACAAAAGTTAACCAACCTGCTGCTTCAAGTCGCTAAATATATCAAAAATCAACGTACTTGCTGATTCACGGCAGAAACCTTAACAAAAGTGAATCAACCTGCTGCTTCAAGTCACTAAATATATCAAAAATCAACGTACTTGCTGATTCACGGCAGAGACCTTAACAAAATGCAACCAACCTGCTGCTTCAAGTCGCTAAATATATAAAAAATGAACCTAATTGCTCCCTCGGCGACTTTACCAAAGGCCAGCCAACTTGGTGCGTCAGAGCACCGATGTTATCAAAGGTTTACCAACTTGCTGATATCATGTCAGCGGCTTTATTAAACGTCTACCAACTTGCCGCAAGAAGGTATTAAATTTATCAAAAATCAACCTATTTTCTGACTCAAGTCAGCGTCTTTAAGAAAGGTCAACCTTCTTGGTGCTTCAAGGCACCGACTTTATCAAAGGTCAACCAACTTGCTGATTCATGTCAGCGGCATTAATAAAAGTCTACAAACTTGTTGCATGAAGTCACTAAATTGATAAAAAAAATCAACCTAAATGCTCCCTCAACGACTTCACCAAAGGTCAACCAACTCGCTGTTTGAGGTCACCGATTTTATCAAAGGCCAATCAACTTGTTGTGACGAGACACGACTCAGTCAAATGTCATCCAACTTGCTATGTTAAGTCACCAATCGTATCACAATCAACTGTCTTGTTTGCGCCTAGGCTCCTATCTTTATAAAAAGGCAACTTGCTTGTCCTCTTTACTCATATACTTTCGACAAATTCGTGTTTGTTAAAGTTTCAATCCGCATTAAAATGCAGTGACTAACTTGCCACGTCTGCTTTGCTACTATTTTAGGAATCTTAGTTTAACCAATTTAAACTAGGTTTAGCGTAGTCCTAAGTTTTAACCACATTCTTTAACCTTTGCACTGTGGCTGCAAACTAAAATGTTGGAAATTCATAAATTTTTTTCTGAAATTAAGATCGTGTTTAAGTGAGCAGAATACACTGACATTATCAGTACATTGAATAACGATGATATCTAGCTCTGAATATAACAAGCTCAATGAATTTCTGTTCATGTGAGTTCTGCTGATAATAGGTTCATTAATAAGTAATTGCCTACTTTAATTTCTGATTATCGCGAACAGCGATAATAAATTTTGATGCAGACCGTGAAATTATCAGACAGATAGAGATTTCAGACGACCATTACTATTTCGCTGAATACCAAGAAGAGATATGTAAATTTTCTGGTTTTGCAAGAAATTTGCATATTATAAATTAATTTTCTTATTTTTAAATTTTTAATCCCCTTTTAATTGCCTGACTGTCTGTTAACGCAATAGCGGCCCTTTCTACTCCAAACCTCGGCACTCAGCATTCCTATATCAAACTATTGATATTTCTGAGTTCATTAATCAAGAAAATCGGTTCTTCAGGAACGGGGATTTATCGTGACCTATTTATTATTGTTATCCTTTCGAGAAAATGTTCCTTTTCCTGCAACGAAACTCCCTTTAAAATATTCAAGGCTAATGAGAGAAAGTTATTATGAATATATTAAGTTTTTACCCCGTAACTATGTCATTAATCTTGACAGAAACGATTGGGGACCACAGGTGTAAAATATCCACCTTACTACGGCCATCTTGAAGGACGGACTTGCAAATAAGGTTCTCAGATTACGCAACCCCTGCATAACAGACTTTTTTGATTTATTTTTTTTATTAATATATTTTGTGAAAAAGCATCGTCCTCTAAACATGGTATAGTTCTCCCTTTCGGTATTCGTCTCAAACAAAAAATGAAAGTATGTCTAAACTTATATAATCGATCAGAGCCAAATAATCGATTTCAAATGTCCAGGTTGCACAATTCCATCGAACGTGCTCTTGGGAAAGTCTTGTGGTGTAACCTAAAATTCTTATTCCTTGAGGAATTGTGGTTCACTACCATACTGGCCGAATGGCAGTTATCTAGAAGGTCTTGACAAAACTATTACAATTGGAGCTAGTTGGCTGTCAAAATTTCATTATGCTGGATATTATTTTATTGCCGATAACAAAGGATTTTTTTTTAATGAAGTTGCAAGGCATATAAAGATCTGAAGATCATATCGTCCCTACCATATCAGACTATCGAATATGCAAAACGGAGCAAACTAGGGAACTATCATATTCTATCCATTGACAAAGTAATATATTAAAATTTATTTAAGGCGTTAAAGGCTATTCTAAAGGGGTTAGAGTTCCGACAATTTGCGACAAGCCGTATGGTCAACAATCCAAGAGCTAGGTCTCGAATTTGAAAAACGAGATTTTGCATATTCGATAGTTTTACATTGTTGGGACGATATGTGTAAAGATGTTTTAAAGATATATGAAGATCTTACGAATTAGACGACTCAGCCGAGGAAGTACTGGGGCCGATATTGAGGAAAGCGCCGAAAGATCTCATGGTGGAAGTGCGATGTATGGGAGTCCCGATAAAACGAATGAAGCAGATCATGAGGCTTTTCGTATTTGCCCTCTAGATCGCCAGAAAGTCCAAACAACACCAGCCTTAAGTGGCCCCTACACGGTGAGTAATAATGACATTATCAGTAATGTCATTACTATTCAACTCTAGTCATTCCATATCATCATTACAATGTACACCTTACACCGTCATTCCACGGATCATTTTTAATGTCATTACTTTTCTTCAGTATGCATTGTGATCTCCGTGACAGAAGCGTTTTGTTAATAATGGATCCTCGCAAATTAGCCTGTGTATCTATAATTGCGACACTAGCCACAAAAAAACATGTGAAACGTTCGTAAAGGCCTTAATATGACACATATCCTTCCAATCGGGGCGTTTCCAAGTGTCCTGGGACCGAGGTTATGTGCAAAAAAGTTTACATTTTATTTTTATTTGGATAACCATTTTTCGCAAGTACCTTTTGAGATAATACAATAGTCATTTATATGGTTAGAAAAAGGAGTCTTCCTTCTTTTGAAAGATTTCAATGACGTAAAAATCGGATTATCTAAAGGGGAGATATTGAATTTCAAAACGTCACATTAATTTTTTCGCTTACAAATTTTTATTCTCTTCCAGACTGGGAAAAAATCATTATCTTTTGTTTCCAATATTATTCACCACGTTAGGGTTTCTTGGGGTGCTGATTTTAAATCTGCTATTATTTTTGGTGTAAAAAAATGTATAATACTAGTTTGCTTGAAAACGTAAGAATATTTTTGAATATATTTGACGAAATATGAATTATAGTTTAACGATTATATTTTCTTCTAATCTACTCTATAAGACAAATGAATTGGTAAAAGAATCACGTCAACATTATTTTCTAAAGTCGATATAAAAAATAAAGCACTTTCAACCTATTTTATATCGTCGATACAAATGCAAAGTAACGAATGTGAAAAGTTGTTGGTACCTTATAGATGACTTTATACATATTTTATTCTATGATATATTTTAATTAGACTTAATGCGGATTCGTTACTTTGATATATATATATATATATATATATATATATATATATATATATATATATATATATATATATATATTACTTTTATAACTATAATGTTACCAAGGTAGAGTCATACATTTCAATTCATCTTATTTTTTGCCCTTTGCTACTCAATCTAGTTTTACCTTTACACCTCTTTCACCTAGTTACAGCTCGAGATAGACTGAGTAATGACGGATTAATGATGTAGCGCTCCCTACACCATCATTACTAATGACAGTATCCCCTCCACACTCAGTAATGATGAAGCCGAGATCAGGTAATCCGGATTCACATCATTACTGTTCGTCATTCCAACTTTGTCCACCTTACACTATCATTATTACTGTCATTTTGATAAGGTAATTTCATTATTACTGACCGTGTAGGGGCCGCTTTAGGGGCACCTACATTGGTCCCGATCCGATAGCCACCGACTGTCGGAAGAAAAACAAACACATGCATCTCAATGGAGGTGCCTACATTGGTCTCGACCCGACCGTATTCAATCCAATCTGATGGCCACCGATTCTTGGCCATTCAAACATGTTTTTTTTTCTTGACCGATTTCGGACCAACGAAGTAAAATGGCGCCAACCCACATACTGTGTTTCAAAAAGGTCTACAGGTTCTAAATCTTACCCGATTTCAATGCACTTTTTTTAAAAAAAATCAAAGGAAACAAAATTTAGAACCACTTTGTCAACTCACATTTTTGTTTTTTGTTCCCCTTGTTTATTAAATTGCGTGGAATGATGTTTATAACCATCCAACGTCTATAACCTCCCAATGTTTATAACCTTCCAATGCTTCTAACCTTCTAGTTACCTTTCTTATAAATAATTTCAAAGTATGAATACAATATTTCTCTTACCTCCAACATTCAACCTAATCGAAGGTTTCTATGCTTATTAGGTGGTATTTCTTAAATTAATCACTCATTTTCACTTCACTACATGGTCATTACTGACGAGCTGTGACTAAATCGGATCGGGTCGGGTCGAGACCAATGTAGGCACTCACGTCGGCCGTTGTCGATCGAACGAAATCGGATCGGATCGGGAGAAATACCAATGTAGGTGGAGTCTTAGTTGAACAAGAGTGAGGTAACAACGAGTTGAAGGATCTTCTTTGGTAGGATATGGCGACAGAGGTTCAACCCCTTGAGGATAAATATGGAGGTATGTGTTTCTGTCGATAAACAGCCTTGTATTATCGGAAGTAACGGGTGCAGAACTGGCTGGCTGGCTCCGGGTTCTGCAATAGGTCAAGGTTATCCAATCTTGCCGCAAGCCAACTCTACAATTACGTTTTCCGCTTGATTAATTTCCTTTACTGATTAGATAAGCCTCTCACTCAATTTGGCATTTTAGTCCCGCTGTTTATATAATACAAATTCAATTGCCCTTTTCTTGCACTAGTATCATGACTTAGCTGCTTAATAACCGAATTTATATAAAAAATTATGCCGAAAATCTCTGATACTATTTTCATCTACAGATACTGCTCTCTGTTTGTAAGGCGCAAGAAAAACAGTATTTCTTTCGGTCGATAGCTTTAAATGGGTCTTTTTGCGAAGACCACATCCATTTACTTTGAAGTATCTGTCATGATTTTAAACAGTGATTTTGGTACTTACGCATTAGCTTACAGGTTCTTTGCAGTTTATCTATTACTTCTTAACAGGTTATCTAAGGTTAGAAACCATATTATATAAATATAGTAATCAAAAGTTAATATAGTAATGAAAGGTATTTGCAATCACTACTAAAAGTAACTTTTTATGACTACTATATTTTATAATATGGTTTCTAACTACCCCTTAGATAACTTGTATTTGTAAGTAATACTTTTAGGCTCGTAATAAATAAATGAAAATAAGCAGAATATATTTTTTCAACAAGCAACATTTATTAATAAAAAAAGGTTAATATTATAAAAAGCAATGGTAATTGTGAAGTTTAGGGGCCTCTTCGCCGATTTTTTTGTCTGGTGGTTCTATAACATATTTATATTTTATATTTTGTTCGCATTATGGGCATACGTGCTATGCGTTTCCGCTCGCTCAAGAAGATATCAAAACTCTAGTCAATCCAACTCGCTAAAATTAATAGAATTCTATTATTTTTGCGAGTTGGATTGACTTGAGTGTTAAAGGTTACATTACTACCAGCAACAACCAATAGAATTGCCCATAGGAATAGGCTAATAGAAAAGCTTCGCAAAGACCCCTTTAAATATCCGTAAAATATTCAGCGCCCGAGTGAACTTGTTTATAGGAAAATTGAAACGGCGTATATGCTTAAGATATCTCGAGCGCGGTCGTTAAGTACACGTACACTTCGTCTTCGAATCCGGTTCTTATGACGTATTGTACTGTACACATTCAGCTCTTTCCTCTTTGGAAAGTACGTTATTACTTCTGGGTCTGAGTCACTATCACATGGGAGTAGTTGGGATTCCCTTTATTTCATTATCCATCGATTATATAAATAAAATAAAGATTTTTTCTGTAAATTGCATGGACTCAATCTGTTTCATATCTTTACGTTTTAGACAACATGGCCACGATTACAGAAATGTCTGTATGTCCAACAAAATTTCTCTCAACAACAATACAATAAAAAGCTAATTTTATGTTTTTTAAATTTTGTCAGTATTTCTAGATATCCTTGACTTAAAACTTTTTAAACGAAACAAAACATTGACTACAACCAAAATTACGAATGCTTGAGTAATTTGAAACGACAAACTATAAATCATGTTTTTTTTTTCATAGCTGTTTTTTATCTATTAGGTACATTTTAAGAACAAAAGAATATTTCTTTGGCAATGCTCAGTTATTTAAAATAAAGATTATCTCTTTTGTTAAAAAACAACAAAACAATATTACCTAGATTACTGTGTTTTTACAGCAAATTTCCCATTATTGGTCCCGTAAAAATCCATGAGGACCTAGAGGGGCAGATACTATAGAGGTATCTGATCTTAGACCATACGGCTCTCTACTCAGATGATGTGATCAGTTTTATGCTCTGACTGATTTCTCCCCTTTGCAGGTGCCCATTAATTTAATTGAAGCCTGGGTGGGCCTAGGGACGGTCTAAACCACTAATCCAACTCTAGATTGAAGACAATAGAAGAACAAATCTTTTCTGTGCTTCCGAGTTTTGAACTCAGATCCTCCAGAACATGTCGAGTGCACCACCACTGAGCTTGCCCCCTAAAAATACAGTGGCCAAGAGATCTGCTGCAGTGTCACAAAAAAAAAAAAAAAAAAAAAAAAAAAAAAACCCTCTCATGAAGTGTTAGTGACAGCTATTCTGTTCCATCAAGAGAACGATGTCTGTGATTCTCCAGGCTCTCTCTAGCCTCAACCGGTTGGAGCAAGAGGGAGCTTGGTATCTGAATGTCCTTCTGACGTTCATCGGCGATGATGTTGAGTTGCCTTGAGCTCAAACCATCTTCAATCCATCAAATTAAAAAAATTATGCATATGTACAGATTGTAATTTTCAATAAAGAAACTTTGATGCAAAAAAAAAAAAAATATAATAATACATTTAAAAAAAAAAAACTCATTATAATTTGTCTTCTTTCTTCCAGATGAATCACTCACATGGTCACACGCACCATGCCATGATGCATGAGAGTTCCCCAACAGTAGGCAGCCATGCGGCACATAGCGCGATGGGAGGAATGGACCACAGCACAATGGATCACAGCGGAATGGACCACAGTGGAATGGACCACAGCGGAATGGACCACAGCGGAATGGGTGGCCACATGATGATGAAGGTGAATTTCTATGTAATACATTCCTAGTAGAGAGATTTGGAAGTCTAGAAGAATTTCTTGAATGTCGCTACAGAACTCCCCCCCCCCCAAGACTTCTAGCCATGGCTCATAATTTGCATGAATTAGTACATACCAGTACCCAATCCATTATGCCTTCCCTAATCCGCTTGTCCAGAGCTATGGTGGGTGCAAACATTATATGATAGTATTATAGAAACGTCCATCCCGACAAAACTGCATGACTATAAGAACCCTTAAATTCCACTGCGACATTTAGTTTAAACTGAAATACTAACCATCTTGCAGTGGTTACTAATAGATAATTAGTTTTGCATTGAGAGGAGATCATTGACCACTGGGATTGTGAAGGCAGAGTCAGGGTTTAGTCTAGATATCTTAATAAAATGAAACAAATAGAAAATGTGTTAATTTTTGCTGACATTCTGGCTTAAAATTCAAACCGTCGTCAGAGCTGTTAAACAAGGAGGACAGAGTTAATACTAATTTATATACAGATGAAATAAAAGGAAAAACATAGACGAGGATGAATGAATATGTTATGTATATAGAAAATAATATTGGGAATGGTTGGGACCACTGGGGCCTATGTATAACCCTCAAAAGATAGAGGGGGTTCAATGTTAACAATTTATTTTTTCTGAACGAAGTGATCTTATTTAATGTATTTTTAAAGTTTTTATGACACAATGATGTTTTTTACTGATTAATCAAAATTTTTGGGGGATGCTGCAGTCCTCTCAGCCCCCCTTATAGACGCCCTTGCATATGGTAAATGAGTGATATTTCAAGAGTTTAAATTTAAGATAGCTTGATTTTTTTTTATTTTATTATTATTTTTTTTTTTTTTATGGCCCATCAACATCTCGGCCATTAGCGCCGATATCCAAGGGGCAGTGACGGATTTTCTCAATGACCCGTGAGATTCCTGCTGCCGGTGGGAATCGAACCCACCATCTCCCGCATGAGAAACTAAGACATTCGCCACCAGACCACGGGGAGACCCCATTTTCATGTTAATATGCTATTTATTCTTAAACTTGGAGGTTATTTTCTTCTTATTCTACATTCTAATTAAAAATAAGTTTGAAATTAAATTTTATTAGAAGAATATCTGTTTTTGGCCTTTTTATTAAATTTGAATGCTTTATCTGCTGAATACAATTAGCATTTTTAAAAGTATTCATCTTTGACACATACTATCTCATTGACGCTGATAATGAACTGTCCCAGTTACTAGCTGTTTACTTGAAGGTGATAATACGTAACTGACATTATGAAGGTGCTTAATATTTTCTATTGACATTAATGTTCTTCAACTTTCTATAATTGCCAATACTTTCCTGTTGGCAGCCATTGGGATGATTAATGTGTCTACACGTGCCTCGTAATGACATTTCCTACATTGTATTGTTTGATTTGATATTTGTGGATTGGTAAGAATTATTATTTGACTGGTTTCCTTTCTCAATTTAACGTGTTCCTACATTTCAACTTGTTTGTTGTAATGTAATAAAACATGGTACAGTAGGGTTTCGATTAACCGAGGTGTCAAGCCTGGGGGGGGGGGAAATCGATGTTTTTTCCTGCAAATGTCACATCAATAATCCAGCCTATGGACCAAGGAGTAGTTTCGGCCTTCAAACGACACTACGAAAAGAAGCTTTTGTCTGAAATACTATTAGCAGAAGAGGAAGGGTTAATTCAAAAATTAAAGAAAATATCTATTAAGGATGTGATTTTTATGGCTGCTGATTCTTGGCATTCTGTAACAAAAATCACAGTAAATAAAGCCTGGAAAAACCTGTGGCCTCGAATTATCCATGATAGCCAGAAAATTTACAAACCTCCAAAAAATCAGCAGTTGTGCGATTTGTTAAAAGACCTCAACTCCCCGGATATAATGGGTTCCGAAGTTATAGATTGGTTAATCGATGATACAATAAACAGAGCAACAGTCCTTACGGAAGATGAAATTATTAATGAAGTAATGCAGTCCAATCCCAAAGAAGATGTTGAAGAAGACATGGAAACCATTCCTCCAAAAAATAAGCCATGAAGAGGGTTTCAATCTGCTTGACAGATCTCTTCTCTATTTAGAAAGCAGAAGTGATGTACCACCAAAGAAACTCTTGATTTTTAAGAAAATGGAGGGCCACAGCTGATGCCACAGAAAAAGTTCATTTAGGCAAGCCACAATTAAAGATTTCTTTTTAAAAAAATAATGTCACGGTTGGTGTTATTATTGTTATTACTACATATTATTTTTATTATGCATTATTATTAATTATTAAATATTAGTTTTTTCGCATTTAAGTAGTTTTTATTCAAAAACAATCTACATTTCCAATTCCTATTGATATGGTTCCGATTAACCAATTATTTCAATTAACCGAGGTAACCTTGGCCCCCATCGACTCGGTTGGTCGGAACCTTACAGTATACAGTGTATCAAAACTAAAAAGAAAGATGTTTTGTAAAAATTAGCAAAGTCCATTAGAAATGGAGACTTACTGTGGAACCAAATTATTTATTTGCGCATACCAGCCGTTATTTTCATTTCCTTGCAAAGAAACTATGCACATTTTGTGCCCAGCTAATGAGAAACGTATTGTAAAAAAAAAAAAAAAGAAACAAAAACCTGTCCATAAAACGTTAATGTTTACTCTGGACCAAAATTAAATAATAATTAATAATTATTAATTATTATTTAATTTTGGTTATCCTTAAAATAACCTAAAAAATACAAAACAAACTGTATATTTGTTTTGTATTTTTTAGGTTATTTTAAGGATATCCTGCAACAAGACAGTGTAAAGTAACTCCCTTGCTAAGGAATGATGCAGCTCTTGTGTAACTGATGTGGTTTTTTGTAGCTCAAATTAATATTTTGATTATTATGTGGCAGATACTGTCTCAGCTAAAGGGTCTGTTTATAATAATGGCCTATGTAAAGATGTTTCAAGTTATTGGAGACCGACCAAATCCAGGCTCTAACTAACATATTTTTTAGCTCGAAGTAACATGGACCATTCCTCCATCAAAATTTAACAACAGTAGTGCATTAGTTATTTCTCTAGAAAAAGAGGTAACAGAAGAGAAGTATTTCTTTGCTGTCAAAGGATAAGATATATACAACGTAGTTTTGTTTATTGTCTGATATTAGTCATTCACACCTCATGACATAACAGAACGTACCAAAATGCCATTGACAGCGCAACATTGACAATAAAACTTCAAAAGTCTACTTACAGAGTGGAGCGAAGAGAGAGCAAAGAGCATAGCAAAGAAAGCAAACACGTGTTATCAAAGGAATGTGGACCAGCTGGCAAAGCAGAGAGCATAGCAACAATTACAACTCAGTTTGATTTCACAGCTGAGCCCCGTTTACACACTGAGGCTTTCTGACAGTTTTGGAGCGTAGCTCCATTCTGACGCTCCAATCCTGTGTGTGTGAATGCCTTTATTGAATCGTGCAGGGGTTTTCCCTGTCTAGAGAATAAAAACTGAAGACTATAGAAATAAAAATCTCAAAAACTGTTCGTATGAAAAATTGTTAGTATTCTGAAAGCAGAATAAAGTTCGGAATCAAACAAAGAATTTGTTTTTAAAAATCAAGGCATTTGAGACGCTTTCTGGAAGGATTTAAAAAAAAAAAAAAAATGATGCAAACAGGAGTGGAAGAGGCACAGAAGCATTGCACAAGCCGACGTTATGGTGTTTTGATTTATTAGTAAGTACCAAGAGGAACCACTAAACAGTATAAGTAATATTGATTACGAGAAACTTACTGAAGAGGAATTGCACCAAAATTCAGGAACTGTACACAAACTTAGCGAGGCTGACATGCAGACTGATAAAAACACACTAGTATGTAAATTATGTTTATTTTTATTCATATAAATCCTTTCCTTAACATATCTTCTTGCCATGAAACTTTACCACTGCAAATGTTTCAATTCGACAGACTAGTTGCCCGGGAGTTTTTACATGAAGAGCGTTGGAGCGTACGCTCCAAACTCATGCTCCTGGTGCACGGTCTAGGAGTGTCTCTCTTTTTGTCTACCACACTCCAACCTCAAACTCCAGATGCGCCACTCCAAACCGACGCGCCAGGAGCTTAGGTTTGGAGGGTACGTGTAAACAGGGCTATTCTCTTTGCTTTCTCTACGTTCTACTCGGTAAGAATCTTTAGATAAAGCTTTGATATACCTGATAACTTGATTGCCTTAGAGTACTTACAGAGTGGAGCGTTGAGAGAGCAAAAAGCATAGCAAAGATATCAAACAAGTAAGGTTAAAGGACAGTGAACAAAGTGGACCATCTGACAAAGGAGAGAGCATAACAACAATTTCAACTCAGTTGGCATAGGAATCTGTTTCGCTAAGCTCTTTGCTCTCACTTGGCTTCTCTCTTTTAGTATCCTTACTCAGTGATGTCATATATAATTCTAAATCATTACAATAGGATTGTTCAATATTTTATCACTTCTTACACTTTAAAACTTTAAATTCCTTATTTCTTGCAGATGTATTTCCATTTCACACTGAACGACATTGTGCTATTCAACTTCTGGAAGGTGGACAGTTATGGAATGTTGATAAGTTCTATGATAGGAATATTTTTTGCTGCAATGCTTTATGAAGGACTGAAATATTTCAGGTATGTTCTCTATTCGATCTTAATACTCCATTCAGACATTTTCCCCTGTTGTCAATAACTATATAATTTACTATAATAAGCATAAAGTAATATCAGCTTTGATAAAATCATTTAATGATTATAAAAATTCTAATAAATATAAATGTAACAAGTAATACTATTTCTTTTGACCTTGTGATACAATGGATACTTGTTAAGCTCCAATTCATCAACATACTACCAATATTGGAATCCTATCTTTGCAAGTCTCTTATGATAGATACTTCATCCTAACCAGTTTCCCCTGCCAAATTCTGGTGTACCATAAGGTGGAATTCTTAGCCTATTCCAACGCATGGTGATTTGGATATACACATTTAT
Source organism: Gonocerus acuteangulatus (assembly GCA_946811695.1). Classification (NCBI taxonomy): domain Eukaryota; kingdom Metazoa; phylum Arthropoda; class Insecta; order Hemiptera; family Coreidae; genus Gonocerus; species Gonocerus acuteangulatus. Next base: position 118,948,894 of record OX328124.1, on the reverse strand, counting down.
TATACAGAGGGGACATGTTCACACAACGTGGGCAGCAATACAAGTCTGAAAGAGTCCGCCAAGTAAGCTTTTTACACATGGGACAAACAGTGTTGCCATAAACAAATAACAAACAAATATTATTATTAATTTCACTTAAACGATTGCTAGATTATATATATCTAACAATACAGCTATATTTCCATGATTCTGTCATTTTATCCAGGTCCCAGAAACCTGGAGAATTGAAATCAACCTCCGGTCACCTGCATATCCTCCAGTGTCATTGCGCTGTTTTTTAATTTGCCCGAAACCAATTGTCAATTTGACAAACGACTGTCTTAAAAGCCACATATTACCCAAAAGTACACAATTTTGCAGTGCCTACTGGACCGTTGATAACATCTCTCAATTACTAATATATGACATAATTTTAGCGCGGTTCCTCCCTCCCTTCATAGGGAGGAACCCCGCTTATAATAAGAATCCGCCCACCGGAACATGGTTTTCGGAGCGAATGTCGCATGAAAAAATCGTTCCGCTTACTTCATATGCTTGCAAGTACTCGTTTTATAGGCTTCTTGGCCAAGGAAAACGAATGAAACCATTTTCAAAGCGATAACTTTAACCGTTTTCGAGAAAATTGGAAAAATAGTTGTTGAAACCGTTTTTGGTTTGGGTACTTAGAATCATGGGATTCAGTTGAAACATTTTCTGCATGTACAATTTTCATCAAAACTAATATGTTGAAATTTTGGTTACGTTTGGAGTTAAGGAAGGGTTAGAATAAAATATTTTATTAACAGACATGAATAGTTTTGGTAACTTTGTAAATGTTCCTTAATATCTCTAAAACGGTTGCAAATCTTGGGAAGCGGAAGTTTACCATTCGAAAGCTTACTAAATTCTCTACAAAAAAGATTCCAAAGAAATTTTTGATTAGGAATTGTCAATTGGAGAAATAAGTGCTTAAAACTTCAAATGTGTTTGTTTTGTTCTTTTGACTGGGTTTTCGTAGTTGTTTAGCTCACATTTTAATGGGTTGTTGTTTTTTTTAATTGCATTTATTTATAGAATTAGTATTACTGTAGAAGAAATCAAGAAAATCAGAAACATTTTGATATTTGTTTTGATATTTGAAATAACTATTTGTAGTAGTGGGGTTGGCCAACCAGTGGTGGGTGGATTCCAGGTATAAGGGTACGCTGCCCCTTGGTAACGGGCCCTTTGTTTACGGGGGAAAGGTTGAACCAAAATAATAACGGTTTCTGTTTCAATCTTCCCAAATGACACTAGGGATAAAAACTGAACAGCGCTAAGGTGACGCAGTTCCTGCGAGTCGGATTTTTTATTTGTTGGAAATATCCCCCTGGAAACTGAGATATCACAACCTCATCAAATAATTTATAAAAAATATCAAAAGCATATTCCTTGTTTTACCAATATTGAATATTGGTTGGTGCTAATGACCTTAGCAGTAGATGCACCAATCAAAAACAAAAAAAAAATATTGGTTATTAAATGTTTTAATCCTTGATTTAGTGAAAATTTCTAATTGTTTTTATTATTTTTAGGGAATATTTATACTGGAAAAATTACAATATGCTCCAATATCAGACAGTGAATAAACCTGCAAATCAAGAAAATGAAAGGGTTATCAACAAGTAAGGAACTTTGTTTTCATTTAATCATTTTTTCATCATTATTATTGTAGCTCTTGACATTTTGAAGGTTCAACCAGTATTTTAAAAAAACATCTAATTTCTAATGTCTTTTCAGGTATTAATAAGGTTAATTTTATATTGAGTGAATTGACTGAATTTAGATGAAAAATAATATCATGTTTGTAGAAATGTTTTATAATAAGTATTTGATAATTGGTTTTGGTGAGATAGGGGCTTTAAAATTTGTAAGTTATGATTCCTTAGCCTTGCATAGAAGTAATATAATTAAACCAGTGATGCTGTAGGTAATTTATACTCTGTGGTGGTTTGCTTTAAATATATTTATCTTTATCCTGCACCAAAAGGTTGTTATTAATATGATATTTGAAATATCCATAATTCACATTAGCAGAATGTTAAAGAAGCATGCTTGGCAAGAGGTTGCTTTTTCTTTCAGCGCATGGAGCAAGTCTAAATTAAGAATGTTGTCTCTAATTTCAACCCTTCTCGCATAGTATGGGGGTAGGTGACAAAAGAAGATATTTTTGCAGTCGACTCTATGATTACACGCTTATGATGTCGACTTGAAGTACTGACAAGAAATGTCAGCCCATTGGTAACAAAAGAAAATTAAAAATATTCATTCAAATTCATATAGTTATATGCATATGTCATCTTCAATTTATTTATCAGGCAAAAGGTAACAAATAAAATATATGAATAATAAAAATGATTTATTTATTTCTATTTAACATGTTTTCCACCTTTAGTGTCTCATCAGGAGATAAAATTTATAATATTTCCAGCCACAATGAGTGAGAGAAAATTTCAATATCCGGGCTAGGTCATATCTGAAGCTAAGAACATCATAATCAGCTGGCTCTGGTTAGCACATTGTGCTTAGCTTCAGTAATGACGTGGCCTGGGTAGTGGAAGGTTATCTTGCTTATTATGGTTGTAAATATTCCTGATGAGGAACTAAAAGTGCGAAACATGTCGAGCAGGAATTAATAAATAATTTTTATTAATTCACGTACTTTATTTCTAGGTTGTTCTTCCACCTGCTAAGTGAATTTAATTGGGCCACTTTTCAATTATTGTGTAAATACTTTAGTAAGATTATCAAATGTGTGTTACATCAAAGAAAATATCAGGTCATCCCATAAGTAATGACGGTTTTTAATATTCTGTCTGTTTATGTTTCCTCCTTTACAATTTATTTTTGTTTACATTTTTCGTTTAATATGGAATTAAATACACTTCTATTTATCATGTTTTGGTTGGTGAAACTTATTTTATACTTTGCTGAAATTTCATTTGAAATGGATCTCACAAGACACCACTTATGCCATGTTATGCTTTGGGAATTAGATAAAGGAGAAAATGCTGCTTCAACTTATTGAAAACTTGTGGAAATATATGTCAAAAATGTCATTAGTGAGCGACAAGTGCAGCGGTGGTTTGAATGATTTCGAGCGGGAAACCGCAAGCTTGAAGACGAGCCTCGTACAGGTCGACCAACAGAGCTTGACGACGAACTTCTGCAGGCTACTGTAGAAGAAAATCCTGTTGCAACAGTCGAAGAGCTAGCAGAAAAACTTGGATTGACACATTCTATAGTCCACCGACATTACTTATGGGACAAACTGATATATTAATTTTCAAAATACACTACGATTTAAAACTTCTTTATTAATTTCACTTTTCCCCATACGTTTTAACACTTTGACTGCGGAGCGGTAAACCCCAAATCACCCAAAAAATTGTAATTTTTTTTTCATTTGTTTTGTTAATATGAAAAAAATAACTTACCCATTGGAAATTCTGGATAATTTTCTTCAGAAACATGTTTTTTACCATGATGCACCTGTGGTGAAGAAACTCCTGCAAAAATTCACAGATAGTTCTGAGCCCAGAGCGATTCCAGATAAAACACTCCATGAGACGACAGAGGAACAAATAAACCATCCTGGGGGTTTGTAGCCGATCCCCAAAACTTTTTAACTTCTCCCAGCTTGCCAGGTACTTCCCATGACGGAAATGCGGCGTCATGCCGCCACAACGAGTGGATCGTGATGACACACATGCAGCGTCATATCACAGTCAAGGTGTTAAACTGAAATATTCAATATATTTAACATTTATAATTTCAAATTTAGTATCAAACTTTACTTATTCACAATTATATCTGTATTTCAGCTTGGTCAGTGACGTCATACATAGACAACCGTGAGTTACAGTTTTCAAATATGTCCTTATGGAGTAGAAATGCATCTTTCCTTTTTCTATCTCACTACTTTTTCTATTATCATCCTGTTTACAATAATTCTAAAGAACCTTTTTTTTCTATTTGGATAATCTCTGTAGTTCTGATTATTTTATTACTCTTTTCTTTTTTTATTGTTAGTAGAATTTGAAATTGTCTGCTTTTCTGTACATACTGCTGGTCAATCATGGGCATAATTGGTTGAGATTATTCATGTGTTATTTTAGCATAAGTATGCTTTAGCGATGACTAAACTCATAAAAAGCATTACAAAAAAGTGTTTGCGCTTGCGGGGTGGCCTTGTACAAACATAGCCTCTGCGCATGTGCCTCTGTGATTACATAGGTTTGTCAGGTGGACCAGACCTAAAGCATATTTATGTTCCTGAATTTGAGCATCAGGCTCTAAACGATTTTTTTTTTTTTTTTTTTTTTTTTTTCTAATTTTGGAGTTATGAGCTACTAGAGCCAATTCAGTTAGATGGAATAGTTCTAATCCTGCATGCGCAAAATTCTGAGGTACATTTTCCCGACGGTTCCGCTATTTGCATTTCCATTACAATAAACCGCTACTTTAAAATCAATAAAAGCTGATTATGTCTCGTTTAGGACCAGGAAAGGCTTTGAGAGCTATGGCTAAAAACAATTTAAGCTATAGCCTGTACAAATACAGTAGAACCCCTCATATCCGACCATGATGGGACCGGGCCATGGTTGGAACGGCCAAAAGGTCGGATATCGGGAGGAGAAAAAAAAAAGTCTTTCAAAGTTATTAAAACAGCTATATTGTACAGTACATACTGTAATAAACTTTATTGCAATTGTAAAACTGTTGCTATATATAGTTAAAAAATTTACGCTTTTGTAAAGAGGAACAAAATTCAAGTATACTTTATTTAAAGAACTCAGTTCTGGATTTTTGATTTAATTTTTTTAATCTTGACTTTGCGGAAGTGCCCCTCCACTTTTTTGCCCACAATACATCCATTGGGGTTGCATTCGGATGTTGCTCGATGTATTTCATCGCTACGTCAAAGGCGTCCTTAGCAGCAGAATGACTCACTACGTCGTCACTGGTGGGTTCGTATTCATCCGAGTCGATTTCTTTGTCCGCGGTTTTGTTCTGCACAACAGCAATGATTTGGGCATTCTTGAGATCTTCATTGGTAATTTCTGAAACATCAGCTTTAACAAGTCACTCTTTGTTAACAAATATTGAACATTACAAGATTACAGCACTTTCCACACCAACAATCACGGTAGAACTGACAGTTTTTGACAGGAAAACAAAACATAGTGTAGATGAATCACTATTTAAAGCCTTGACAGGCTCGTCAACGGGGAGCACCTGTGAATCATGGACGGTCGGATGTCAGGAGGAGTCGGTTATGGGAAGGTCGGAAATGAGAGGTTCTACTGTAGATGGTTCAGTTGGAGGGAAAAGGGCGTGGCCTACATTCCCCGTGCAAGAAATTGGTGGTAAAAATTCTCTCTGTTAGAACCTTATCACTAGGAGGTTTAAAACGTTTTTAGTCTTAGTTTTGGCTAAGTATTGATACATATTAGACACTATTTCATTTGTCTGGCCTCTCAAAGCCTTCCCTAGTCTTAAACGAGACATAATACATTTTTATAATGTTTCACCTATCGTGTTGTTAATTGAAATGGGAGTTTGATAATTGTGGAATCGTAGGGAATATTTCCCTCAAAATTTTGGCATGTGGAATTAAAATGTTCTGTCTATCTGAGCAGGCTATAGCAATTCACCAATGTGTTATTTACGACTGGAAGACGTGTGTAAACTCCAGCGCTACATTTGATTGCATTATATTAAAAATAATCAAGATTTAATTTTTACAAAAACTGCTAAAATAATAGGAAGAAAAAGAGGCCCCAAAACCCTCCAGTAAACATATTTTCTTGTTAGTATACTCTTGATTGATCTTGATTATTCACAATATAATAGTGCCTAATTTAGTGGTGGCATTTTAAACACACCTTCCTGTCATTAATTAATAACACGGGGAAATTTTAGTTCAGAAGAAATATGTATAATGAAAAAAAAAAAAAAAATACACGCACATTAGCATTTGTATGAAAAGTTTGTTGAATAAGAAATGGTCAAATCCCAACTCTCAAAGAAACTAAAATTCCTTTACAATAATACAAAAAGCTTTGTTTGAGTAGTTGGCTTTACAAAAATCCTCATTTCAAAATTTTTTTAAAGAAAAAAAAGCTGAATTATATTTTCTTTCAGTTATGCCCACTGTTAAAATATATATTATAAGTTGCATTTATTTTTACAATGTATACTGTATATATATAGTATTATTATAGTGCATTTTTTGCTTTGAACTAATTGATTTATCTTTTATTTATAGGTCCTAAATATATCTTTTGTGTTTTTTCTGCTTGCTTGCACATGCTTATGTATTTGCATATTTATTTAACAACTCTGATAAGCTTTTTATGCATAAATGTAGATATGTTATTGCTGAACATAGATAGCGCAATTTTTCTTCTCATTGCTTTTTCTGTGAGTTCCGTTATTTTTAATAAACATTATTATAAAATATAACATGCCATGTTATATAACAGAAGAGGCCAAGCTTCGGCTCTTTGAAGGATTATTTGTGGCTCCCAATAAATGTACATGAGTTCCCTTTTCATTTTTGTGCTATTGTAGTTAAAAAAATTATTAATGTTTTAAATGCTTCTCAAAATGTCTTCTATAAATTACTGACAACAAATGTGAAAGACTAAGTGCAACGTTGTAACAAATTTCATTTCCGCCCAAGTTAAGAATGATATGACTCATCAAAAACTGCACAAAGGACCATAAACAGTGGCTTAATCGTCTGTATTCGTCAACTTGAGACCGATTTTCAATTTATTAGCTCTTATAGCAATGGACGTAACAATTTGTATCACTCTTGCTAAAGAATTATCAACAGAAGTAAAATAAATGTGTTTAATTTTTAATATTTAAATTCAATACACATATTTTGTACTATTATTTATGTTTTCAGTAAATGTAATTTCTATAAAAGAAATTCTTTAATACCTTTTAAAAGGTATGCAAAAAGGTATACCTTTAACCTTTAGGGGTGTTTATACACGTATTTAATTGCGGCTCGTGAAAATTTTAAAATTTTGAAAAAATGGCTCGGACTATCAAGGAGCTTGGCCACCCCTGTTATATAGCTATGTATTCGATCATAAAAAATGTGATATATATTTTAGAGAAGGTTTAGATAATCAAGGTTCGGTCAAATGTTGAATAAAACTACATTTTATACCAAAAATGAGTTGTATTTCTGCCAAAGTTTTGTATTGACGTTCAAGCCTTCTTCGAGGCTATGGAGGAGAGGGAGAACAGTTTCTTGAAGGCTACGTTTCTCACATTGGTAGAAATACAACTCACTTTTGTTGTAAAATGTATTTTTAATCAAGATACGACCGAACCAGTATTACCTACACCTTCTCAATCTCAACGATCAACTATATCTTCTCAATCAACTATATATTTTTGATGATTATTCCATGAGCATGTTACGATCATCTTCCAAAGGATTTCTGCATGTATAGGATTTAGTCTGATCTTTCTCGACAATAACATTGCATTCGACCTCCCTTTTTTTTCGAAAACTCCTTATGCTGTAACTATCATGCTTTGATATTAACTCAATATTATTTAAGAAAATTTTAGTAAAGAATTCCTTCTGAACCTCATATTTTTCTGTATAATTATATTATGAATATCTATAATATTTCGATTATAACAAATTTGTACGACGATGAAATGAGCAAAAAATCATGCATTTAAAATCTTGATAGAATATTTGTGTGTATATTTCTTTTGAAGATTGAACTCAACTTTGTAAGTGCTCTCTTTACATATTGATGGCCTAGAATGAAAACCTTGTTCCTCAAAAAAAAAAAAAAAAAAAAAAAAAAAAAAAAAAAAAAAAAAAAAAAAAGCATCACTAATTTTTATATGTTATTAGATGGATAATGTATAAAAACGTTAGACTCCAGCGAGAGTAAGATTACGTTTCTTTAAAACTCAAGTATTGTGAAATGGGTGCTTATCCATCTAATAACTTATAAAAGTAGATGCTGAAATTGGCCCCTATAACTTAAAATTTAAGTTTAAGATAGACACAAACACCAGTAGAACGCTGATTATCTGAATTAATTGGGACCAGGGGTGCTTCAGATAATCGAAAATTCGGATAATTGGACTTGTAATTGTAATAAAAAAGAAACAATAATATTATGTTTTAAAATATTATTAATGTTCCTAAGTTCTTTCAACACAAATTAATTAATACATACTGAAAAAAGTTATATAAACTAAAAAATTACTTATCTTTACCTCTAGATCAGTTATAAAAACAAACTATTGAAATGTGTTTTATCTTTGCTCAACAACAAAAATGTCATTATGACATAGACCACAATAAAAAAAAATCAAAGACCTACAAACTTAAACTGAAAAAGCAATACTCTAGTTGAATGTTTCCCATTCTAATATATATATATATATATATATATATATATATATATATATATATATATATATATATATATATATATATATTGTAATGATTAATTATTATAAAAAATGATTGCGCCACGTTGGGAGTGAATGAACGATATAATATTGATTCTTAGACAATTCCGAAATATAAAACAATATTAAAACACACACACAATAATAAAATAATCGACAACTACAAAAAAAACAATTTTTACCTTTAAATCAATCCGCTTCCAACAAAACCTCAATACACTCCGTATTCCTTGGAGGAGAGCTCTGCATTCGACCAACGCTGAGAATCAACAGACTATCCTCAATCCAAGGCTGCTGTAATTTACTGAGGACAGACCCCAGCTCCTCATTCCATGAATGTTGGGAATAGACTGACGCCATTCGAGAAGGAAACTTTGGCTTCCCTTTTTCCAACTTCCGCAGTTTGCCGGATTATATATAAAGATAACAATTATGTTTTTTGCAATACCAAATAATTAATTTATTGTTGCTTGAATGTAAATTTAATATGGATATATTGTATACCAGTATTGTCCAAAAATATTATTAATTTTGATCGTATATAATACGATGTTATTTGTATATATGGTTTGTGATTTGCGCGGGCTTTTCAAAATATCGATGGTTATTTGAATTTAAAAATATTTTCAAGAATGTAATATATCATTACAATATATATATATTTTCTTCCTCTATTTAGAGGAAGAAAAACACAAAGCACTTAGCAGCGTGAGGACTGTTGTTGTTCTAGATGCTTCACAAATGCAACATTATGATGTTGAAAACAAAAAATTTTCACCGGTTAAAGAAAGTGTCTTATTTCCTTTGTTCACACTCAAAGGTCTTCAAGCACAGAAAAGACAGTTGATGGAAGATATCATTCATGTCCAGTTGAAAAAACAGGAAATAGTGAAGCATGTCAAACGACTAGACTTAGACATTCGATATTTACGTCAAAGACTTAAAAGCCTTAAGGAAGAAATAAGTAGAGAGAAAATAGTAAAGTTTGGAGTCGGTGTAAACTTAGAAAAACTCGAAGAGACAATACTGTTGAAAATAATAAAAGATTTCAAATATGATGCGTTTCCATTTCATCTGAAATTTCATACTGACATTGTAAAACTTCAGAAAGAGTTATCAAATGCAGAGAAAAGCACAGAACACCATATTAAACTGAATACTTATGAACAATTAAAAATGGGTGCTTTAATGGAACAGAGGCGAGTATATCAAGATATTCTGAAAAAAGTTCAATCAAGAAAAAATGTACAATATTTGTCATTGGAAGAAATAAATACTAATATTGATGAGTTGAAATTGATGCTAAAGCTTCAAGCTGGTATGAAACAGTTTCACAATTAATATTATGATTAATTATTTTAAAAATGATTGCTCCACGTTGGGTCGCCAATAATGTTAAGATTTTATTATTTTAAAAAGAAATAAGATTTTAATTACTTGAGTAAGTTTTATTATATGAATTCTCAGGGATTAAAGTTCCGAGTGAATGAACGATATAATATTTATTTCCAGACAATTCTGAGATACAAACACCAACATCAAAAATAATACAAATGACAATAAAAAAATTAACAATTACAAAAAAAACAATTTTTACCTCTAAATCAATCCGCTTCCAACAAAGCCTCAATACACTGCGCTTCAGTAGTTCCTTCTTCAATGTGATACGCTTTATTGCCAGGTCTTGTGCCTAAAATGGATATCTTGAATTTTGGATTCTGTTGTCTTCTCACTCCGTCTTCTATGAATAATTAATAATGGACTGCACTCCGTACTCCTCGGAGGAGAGCTATAGACTCAAGCTCCGCATTTGACCACTGCTGAGAATAGAGTGACTGCTGAGAATAGAGTGACGCTCCGCAGTCCAGGCCTGCTGGGAATAGAGAGACGCTCCGTTCGAGCAGGAAAGTTTGGCGTCCTTTATTTCTAATTTCTGCAGTTTTGTTGGTTCATATATAAAAGTAATAATTATATTTTTGTAACTTCAAATAATTAATTTATTACCATCTGAATGTACATTTAATATGGATATATTGTATGAATGAATGAATGAATGAAAAGTTTTATTCTTATTCCGGGATAGAAGTCCCATAGGAATAATTTTGAAATTACAAAATAATTTTGAATTTTACGTATAAACTTAAAAACTTATATTGTACACCAGTATTGTCCAAAAATATTATTAATTTTGATCCTATATAATACGATGTTAATTGTATATATGGTTTGTGATTTGCGCGGGCTTTTCAAAATATCGATGGTTATTTGAATTTAAAAATATTTTTGATAATGTAATATATCATTGCAATATATATATTAATAAATAAATAGTTTTGAGTTATTTGGAGGCTTCAGTTTGAGTTTCAAATTTAACCTTTTTCCATTGACTTTGGATTGGAGAAGGTTGAATTTGACTTGAATAATGTGTATGAACTATACAATCTCCCCTCTTTCAAATGTACATAATTACTGATGATATAACTATTTTAAATTGATAATTTATGTGTTTTTAATTGTAAATGGAATGATTTACGAGCGCTTAATATTTTTTTTTTCAGGCCTTCACTGCTGAGCACTCATCACTTGATTCAGACCTTCCTCCATGTGATCCAGATCTTCGTCAGCTACCTTCTCATGTTGATCTTCATGACGTACAACGTCTGGCTCTGCATCGCCGTTACACTAGGCTCTGCGACGGGTTATTTCCTTTTCGGCTGGAGAAAATCCCTTTTTGTCGACGTCACCGAGCACTGTCACTGACACAAAACCGATCAGGGCCTTTGAAGAATATTTTTCACCGAAGACCCTGAGAATCGTGAACTAACTAATCGACAATAAGTTAAGCCTGTCGTTCTACGACTGATTTTAGAATACAGCATTTTAGGTCCCTTACTTTCTGTGGCCTCTTATGAAGCTTAACTTTTAAATTATGTTGACAACTGTTCAGTAGTAAATCCGTTCGGTCTAACTTAAAAGACATTGAATTTTTTTTTGCCTCAAAAGTATTTCCCTTGTTTTGATCTTATTTAGTTTTAAGTTAATTTGTATAATAATATGTACATAAATCTGTTACAGATATAAACTATCACTAATTCAACCAGTGATGACTTTCTGACTTTTTCTCTTGCTGTTTGTGCTTTTTAAAATGCATGTGATATATGAAAGTATTCCTAGCAGTTTACAAAATAAACTGTGATATATTTTAACCTCAAAATGTTAATAAACACAAAGAAAAACTTGCCATTTATTTGTTATGTTGGTACATGTAATTACTTAAGTTTCAATATTAAGAAAAAGAATCATGAAACAAATATTGTCTTTTTCATGGATGACGTCTTCAGAAGAAGAGGAAAAGACTGATTTAGAAGCAGACTAAGAATTAAACTAAATCTTGACAAATGTAATGTTTCATGTTTTCCCTATTCTTCATTGTGAAGTTACCAAAGAGCGAAATGTTTACTTTCAGTAATTGTTTTAACTTTACGTACAGATGAGGCTTCCAAATCTATCTTCAAGACAACATATAATATCTCTGGCTAGAGACTGTAAACACCGATGTATATACATTTACGATATTATTGTTACATATGTATAAAAATATATATATATATATATATATATATATATATATATATATATATATATATATATATACCTACACACATAATGTAAATCAAGCATTTTGAAATAGATTTAGTGTTATTGACAACTTTCCTTCCTTTGGTTTATATATTTATTTAAATTTTAACGTCCATTTATTATTAACTAAGAATTTTAGGACGGGTTATCTACAGGTTACCACCCTTTTCTAGCCAGGATAGGTGTGATGCCTTTTCTTTTTTCGAAAGAAAAGCCACCACCCCTAGTGGGAATCGAACCCACGACCTTTGGCACGGAGTGTTAAGAGCTCACGCCTTAACCCTCACGGCTACCGGGTCTCCTGGTTTATATATAGATAAATTAACTTTTAAAAAAAAAATGTTTAGCAAATAAAATGTGTTATGACAAGTGTAAGCAGATTTTATTTTCTATTTAAGAACTTTCATTTTTATATGTGCATCCTCTGTATGTATATTTTATGAAACATATGTATATGTTGAAGCTTTCCTTGCATTTATGTTGAAACTTGTTTTTGTTGTTGAGATTTTTATGAAAAATATACGTGGCATATATATATTTTTAAACTTTTGTTTTTATATTTAGAACTAAACCCTTTTCTTTATTTTGATTTATGTATTATGAGCCTGGCAAATATATTATATTCCAGAGTTGGACATTATCATAATTACGATTACGATTATAACCACAGGCTTTTGAGATGTAATTACGATTACGATTATAATCACAGACCCTGGGGAAATGAATCCTTAACAATCACATTTATGGGAACTGAAAAGCTGCTAATCATTCTTTTGGAGATCATTATGTTTTACAAAATATCTAGCAAATTTGATACAAACAAAATTTACCCTCCTTAAAAATTAACTTACAAAATTATATCTAAAGATAGAACTACTAAATTCATCAATGTATTTTTCTTTCCCTCTTTATTCTAAAATAAATTAACTCCCCCAAAATTAATAAAATGCATTTTCGAAAGAATGATTAGCAGGCTATGTATATAGCAACTCAATTTATTTGAGCAGCATTCTTTATTTGCCACAAATAAAGTTTTTCTTTCTGCGATTATAGTTACAAGAGTAATTACACCTTTGATTATTGGGAATTAACATTAAGCGATACGCCGCCATGCGGTCAATTTTGGAATTAGCGATGGAGGTATACTTGCATTGTTTACATGAGTAAAACTAATGTGTCTTCATGTTTTTTCGTGCTATTTAATGATTTCCCAACTGTTTTATGACAAATTTGTCTTTTTAAAGACAGAATAAGCATTCCCCTTTCATAAAGTAAGTATTTTAAGCAATATATGTAAGAGGTAGTAAATTAATTCAAATTTATGTAATCCTCACTCTTGTGTGAATATAAACTGCTTGCAACCCATTTTGCCGGATTTTGATTTAATCTCTGAAATTTATTTCTAGAAATTCGGAAGGTATAGATATGTATGAACAAAAGTATGTACTGTCACTGAGGAACTTCTTTGGCTATCTAGAAGCCTTACCTAGTTCCAGGTGCATAGTTGAAGGTGAAGCAATTGTGAATGCACATCCATTACCTAAATACATGTAGTATTTTGAAGAATACCTACCAATCTATCAAGTTGTTTGCACTTTGTTTCACAAGTTCAATTAGGAATGGCTATATTAAATTTAAATGAGTGTGACTACTTCATATTTGATTCATATGACTCCAGTTTCATAAATATTACGGTGCCTTTTGATAAAGTATATTCATATATGTAATTTAATTACAACCTTAATAAGTAAATGAAATGGTGCATGTAATATGTGGAAATAAAGATTCAAAGAAATTTTGAAATATTTTCTCAATTTTCAAATTGTTCATGATTTGTTGGTGTTCAATAATATGCAATATTTATTATAAAAGAAATTTATTGTATTCAAAGCTGTTCACAATGGTATGAAATCATATTTACATCAGTTATAATTTACAAATAATGTAAACAATAATTAAAATTTGTGATTAGAAACAATTCAAAACTAAAAAAAAAAAAAAAAAATGATTGGTGCATGTAATATGTGAAAATAAAGATTTTCACAGAATGGTATGAAATAATATTTACATCATGAAGAAGATGGAGATAGTTAGCCGTTGCAGAGATACGAAGACAAGGTATAGTTGGGATTCGGCTAGGAGAAAACCGTCAGACTTTCAGGAAGAAATCTGTATTTGGACGTTTCGGCTGCACATTGGCAGCCTTCTTCAGCTAAAAAAATACAACTTATAAGTAAAAAAATAAATATACAACTTGTAAGTAAAAAACAGGCAGAAATGAGCGTAGTATAGACATCAAGACAATAAATTTTAACCAATCTTGTTTTTAAACAATGAAAATACGGTAGTTGGAAAGTAAACAGCATGTAGAAAGTAGTAAGTAAGCAGTACAACAAACTAATCAGTACAAAAAGGGAACATTTTTCACATAGTGAGAAAATACAATCTATTCTATAAGTGAATACAATTTATAAAAATTAATATATAGATGCGTACCACTAGAGAATGCCTAGGGGGGAGGGAGGAAGGCCTCGAGGACAACTTAGGTAACCATGGTTGAATGTATGAGGGACAGCAACTACACAGGGGGTTTTATAGTTTTGACTGGGGGAGGGGTGAGGAAGTGGTAAGTCGGTGAAGACGAAAGAAGTGCAATTGCTGGGTTGTAAAAGCGGGTTGTAAAGGTGTTAAGAGTTTTGGGACACACAAGTAGAAAAATTGTCTGGAGCCTGGGAACAAAGATAAAAAGGAGGTCAGGACAATTTATGGAAGACGGCGGAGTAGGCAGGGGAGATGTTTTGTTTGTCGGTTTTGTAATTAATGTTATTGGGGTTTAAGTTAATGTGGACGCATTCGGAAATCTGTCGTTTTTTGGTGTTTCGTTCTGTGGAAAGTATTTTTGTGTCGTCAAAGGTGAAAGTTCCCATCCTTACCACATGAAAATCAATGTAGCTCGAAACCTTCTCCGCCGCGCCCTTTCTTTATCCCATGAGTCCTTCCACAATGAAAACTTGAAAAGAGCTACCGAAATATTAACACTAAACCAATTCCCCCCCCCCCCCCCCCAACCTCATAAACCGGCTTATAAAGCAAATAAAATCCCAATCCTTCAATGCCACCTCCCCCAATACCTCCCTTGACTCCTCCCCCAGATATTTCGTTCCCTGACATACACACCAGGACTGACTGAAAAACTCACAAAGACTTTAAAAAAAGCCATCCCGTCACTAAACTTTGGGTTAAAAACCACTAGCAAACTAACTACATTGTACACCAAACTCAAAGATCCCATTCCCTATGACTGCACCACCCACTGCGTTTACCAAATACCCTGCCAAACCCCCTCCTGTAATGCAGTATACATAGGTGAAACCAAAAATTATATTCACTCCCGCATAACACAACACAAACGGACAATAAAAAACAAAGAAATCCACAAATCCGCCCTCGCAAAACACGCCATAACAAAAAAAACACACTTTCAACTTTGACGACACAAAAATACTTTCCACAGAACGAAACACCAAAAAACGACAGATTTCCGAATGCGTCCACATTAACTTAAACCCCAATAACATTAATTACAAAACCGACAAACAAAACATCTCCCCTGCCTACTCCGCCGTCTTCCATAAATTGTCCTGACCTCCTTTTTACCTTTGTTCCCAGGCTCCAGACAATTTTTCTACTTGTGTGTCCCAAAACTCTTAACACCTTTACAACCCGCTTTTACAACCCAGCAATTGCACTTCTTTCGTCTTCACCGACTTACCGCTTCCTCACCCCTCCCCCAGTCAAAACTATAAAACCCCCTGGGTAGTTGCTGTCCCTCATACATTCAACCATGGTTACCTAAGTTGTCCTCGAGGTCTTCCTCCCTCCCCCCTAGGCATTCTCTAGTGGTACGTATCTATATATTAATTTTTATAAATTGTATTCACTTATAGAATAGATTGTATTTTCTCACTATGTGAAAATGTTCCCTTTTTGTACTGATTAGTTTGTTGTACTGCTTACTTACTACTTTCTACATGCTGTTTACTTTCCAACTACCGTATTTTCATTGTTTAAAAATAAGATTGGTTAAAATTTATTGTCTTGATGTATATACTACGCTCATTTCTGCCTGTTTTTTACTTACAAGTTGTATATTTATTTTTTTACTTATAAGTTGTATTTTTTTAGCTGAAGAAGGCTGCCAATGTGCAGCCGAAACGTCCAAATACAGATTTCTTCCTGAAAGTCTGACGTTTTTCTCCTAGCCGAATCCCAACTATACCTTGTCTTCGAATATTTACATCACTTTTCGCTTATCCATCACAATAACCAATATAACGCACTGTTAGTCCAATATTCTTACATATTTGAGTACACAAATTAAGTAGAGCTTTTTAAAAAAAAACCTGTTTCTTGATGAAAACACTACTATTAACATGAAATAAAACCACAAACAACTGCAAAAACACTTGTTATTAGTAATCACTATGTAACAAAAGACACAGGTATACCTCCATTCGGAGCCATTTTGTCAACGACAGTGGCGCCGCCCTCGGGATCTATGATTCCCATTATCTTGATGCTAATAGTTTTCCAAATCTTCTTCTGTGTTGTGTTTAAAAATTTCAGCTGTAATTACAGAAAAATATGTGATTACGTTCATAATCACAGAAAAAATGGTTGTAATTGTAGGCATTAACACAGAAACAGCTGTGATTACAGAAAAATGTTATGATTACAGTGGTAATTACAGAAAAATGTAGTTTCAGTCATAATTACAGATAAATGTTGTGTTTACTAGTGTAATTATAATCAAAGGTGTGATTACAAGTGTAATCTTAATCACTCTTGTAATTTTTTTTTTTTTTTTTTTTTTTTTTTTTTTTTTTTTTTTTTTTTTTTTTTTTTTTTTTTTTTTTTTTTACGGTGGTTCGACAACTAGGGTCATTACACCACTCTTGTAATTATAATTGTACGATTGTAATCGTAATCACATCTCCAGGGTCTGTGATTGTAATCGTAATCACATATTTAAACCCTGTGATTATAATTGTAATTATGATTATGATTATTCCCAACACTGTTTTATTCTCTAGGTGTTAGTATGAAATGAATGAAACACATATTATTTTGTAGAAGTCTGCTTGATTCGTATTGGGTTCCTTTAATAGGAGAGAGAGCAGGATAATGACGATAACTGGTCATAAAACAATCTGGAATGAAAAATCATTACGGTCAACACTTGAAGAGAATGTATGAAGATCAAGAAATATGAATGGTTTAGATAAGGTAGATGTACACAGATTTAAATAAAGAATAAGGGTTACATAGATGTACGTAACCCATATATACATATGAAGGATCCAGGAGAAAAAGGGTACTTGTCCGTGTTTGGTCAAAAATGAGATGACAGCAACGACTGGTAGTTGATTGTTGTATGTTTCAAAGCCTTTACACCTCCAGAGGAACAAATTCCAATACAATGCTATGAAGCTCAAAAGTTTTGGAGTACTGGGGCGAGAGGATCCTTGTCCAAGCAATGTGGGGAAGAAATGTTTTAGTTCAGAATTAAAGGTAAAAAAACTGTCTACCAAAAAGCCAAATATAAAGATTTACAGCATTAAAAGCAGTATTTGAAGTCCTCGCAAACAAGAGAATTTTATAATAAGTTAAAAACCACTATTACACTAGTGGGAAGTAATGGCGAAATTGAAGAAAAATAAATACTAGGGAAGAAAGATTTATGTCTACTAATGTTTTGGTATTTAAGTTTATTTTTAATATTAAATTGAAGTAATTATTACTTTTTATTGTATTTACCCAAAATTTATAAACTAAATTTTGATGGGTCTCCCGATGGTCTAGTGGCTAGTGCCTTGGATTCTTAAGTGGAAGATGGTGGGTTCGATCCCCACTGGCAGCAGGAATTATCTCATCTCAGAGCTCGTTGGAAATATTCCTCGCTGCACAAAAAAAAAAAAAAAAAAATGATAACTGTGTCCATATTTTTCCCTGAATCCCTCACTTAAGAACATATATGTTATTGTACTTTGTTCTTTAAATCCTAGAAATTATGAAAAAAAGACAAATACCCCTTTTTCATTGGACATTGATATGATTTTTTGTTTTGTTTTGTATACTTATCAGAAACAATACTATTTATATGAACACCAGGAATATTAGAAAAACGTCTCTACATGCTACATGTTTTTTTTAAAAAAATCTCTTGGGAGACCAAAAACCACTCTGGTGGCCCAGTAGACGCCCTCAGTCAGCATCTGGATAAAAAAAACGGGGGGGGGGGATTTGGAATGTTACATTCGGCTAACTGGCAGAAGTTCACATAAGTCTGGGTTTGGCTATAAAACAAACTTAGCGGTCAATTGTTTCCGAACGAACACTAAAGCAGCTATTATAATCTCGTTGTTGTATCAAATCCTCTTTGGACCAATAATAACGTCTTTTAACCGAAGGTTTCATATTGTTACACTGAGTGTTTGTTTATAGCCTTTTCTCCTCTAAACCCCGCGAACACAATGTTTTCATAGCAATTAATAAGAAACTCAGTGTAATTCCGTTCAATAAAATGGGTGTGACCATTTTACACCAGTTCCCTATGTTGGAAAATAGAACTGGCCCTCAAACCATTGAATTTCTAACGAAGCGTGTTGTTGCTCTTGGTGCCCTTCAAGTTGGCCAGTTTTTAGTAGATTGTGATTCCTACATTTCTACACCATCCCTTGGGCCGACCAGGACAGTTCATGTTTTGCATAATTCAGAACAACCGGCTTCTGTATTCTCAGTTCTGGAATCTAACACCAAAACCATTCCTTTAGTTGCCGATGGCCTATTTGATCTGTTAATGTTAAAAATGACTCCCATCTATACAAAGAAGGTTGCAAAAATTGAATCTAAAGGACCGAGATTTGAATTAGCTGACTTCTGTATCAAGCTTGGGAGTGTTACAATTGGACAAAATTTTAAAGGTGTGCTTGTTGAAGTGGAATACAGACCATGTGTAGTTCCATCAAATTGTGTTCACTTGATGAGAGAATTTCTTCAAGGGTTTTTGGGATCCTGTGTCCAGTCTTTACCAGCCTATCTTCAAAATAAAATGGATGAAGTTTATCAGCCTATGGACACTATACAACAATATTTAGAACATTTTTTGAATTTCAGAAAAATTGCTGGTTATAGCACTGGCCCCTGTTAATATTCCTCAATTTCTTCATAAAAACGTTTAATTAAGGAACAGTTGTTTCAATGTGAACTTTGTGAGTTGTGAATAATTTTTATTTAGAATATTTATAAAATAAGTTATTACATTTCTTACAAAATTTAATAAATTTTTTCTTTTAAACACATCAATTTTATTTGACCTAAATATAAATTGCTGTTAACAATTTTATTTTATGTCACTTGTAATATTTTTCTGTTCTAAAATTTTTTGATAATTATACCATTAAGAACATTGAAGATAGAGGTATTCCTCTGAACGTTGTCTCTTCAATTAACTAATAAATCCTATTGAGGTTGACCAATGTTTCTGCACATTCCTGAGAATAAATCTTCATCGGCCAGCCAAGTAAAAGTATGAAAATAGTCTTCTATTTTCCCGGGGGGAGGTTAGGTCAGTTGTAGAGGACTCGAGTGCGCACTAAAGGTGTTTATCTTCTAGTGTTGTTGTTCGAGGGTTGAATTTGGGGTCCCAGATCGTCCCTAGACTCACCAGGCTTTAATTAATTATTGGTTACCTGCAAAGGGACAAATCAGGCGACCGGAGCATAGTACTGACCACACTATCTCCCTAGTGGCCTGTTACTGTACAGATTATTCTTTTATTTTTATTTTCCCGAAACGGAATAGAGTGGAATTATTTATAATTGAATGAAACAAGTACTATGACAAAAGTTGCTTTATTCAACAGTTTTAATTACAACATGGGAGACCCGATGGCCGTGAGGGTTAAGGCATGAGCACTTAACACTCCGTGCCAAAGGTCGTGGGTTCGATTCCCAATAGGGGTGGTGGCTTTTCATTCAAAAAAAAAGAAAAGGCATCACCCCTATTCTGGCAAGAAAAGGGTGATAATCCGTCCTAAAATTTGTAGTTAATAATAAATGGACGTTAAAATTTAAATAAATAAATAATTACAACATAAAGTCAAGAGTATTGTAGAAGAATAATCCTGAACTATCTAGAAATGAAAAACGTGTAAGCGACGCCTGATGTACGAATGTACTTCTTTGTTCTATAAGTTTTGTTGTATTATTTACTGAATGGTAGACCTCTCATCAACATTATATGTTTGTTTAAATTTTTATTTGTTTTTTTTTTAAATTCTCCTGCACGAAAATCATGAAAATGTCACGAAATTGAAAATGGGGCAAGAAAGTCACAAAAAAGTCATGAATTTTGAATCCATGTCACGAAATGTCAGTTTTACCGGAGAATACATACTCTCAGGACTTCTGCGCATTCGTAATTGTCGACATTTTCGTATGGTGACTCAATTCTATCTGCCTCCCCCACTCCTCCTCCTCTGTTAGATTCCTTTGTTGTAGCATTTACACATCCATTATTTTCATATATTTTTATTTATCTTTATTCATATTCAGATTTTAATATTGCAATTATGTACAGTTTAATTTACTTAATTATGTACATTGACAATAAATATTTAGTAAGTAATATGTTTAGAAATTTTGAATTCTACTACCATTGTTCGAAATTTTTGAGGCTTCGAACTCTATATTCATTCTAAAATTTTTAGTACCATCGTTTCTTCACTTTTATAATTAATGTAACTATCTTCCTTAACATATGATGCACATTCTATACAGTTTTAAATAGTAATTTTATAGATTTCACGGTAATCCGAGTAAGGTTACAATTAATTTTATACTTAAAGTTAAGGTTTTTTTCTTTTTAATGGGCATGAAATTTGCATTTAAAGCCATGAAAACGTCACGAAGAAGTCCTGAAAGTGGCTTTCACAAAAGTAGTAGACACCTTTTTTATGCAAGAGACAGATTTTTAGGATGGGTAATACATCCCCCCCCAGCCCTATTCTGCTAGGCTGGAAAGGGGTAATGCTATTTCTTTTTCTGAAAGAAAAATCAGCACCTCATAGTGGGAGTCGAATTGAAATATAATCTCAGTTCTGAGTATACTTATGGAAAGGTAATAACATTTTACAACTTTTGTGAGATTCAGCAGACACTTGTGAACATTCAAAGCACATTAGCCTTAAAGCAAATTTATGCTTATTTTGAAAAAAGTAATGCAGTAATAAAAAAATAATGTGTACAAGCAGAGAAAATCGGGGTTTCCCTACAAAATACACGCATTTTTCTAAATAATCTTTAGAACGGCATATGTCTAGAACAAAAACAGATAGATACATGTGGTTGGCAGCATTTAACTACCTTTTTCGTCTAGTTTCACCCCCTTGGATATTGTCATCTACTTTTGATTCACTCTCTCTCTCTCTCTATATATATATATATATATATATATATATATATATATGGAATGAATAGTGCCCCCTAGGGAGAAAGCAATTCGACTAAATAGCAAATTTTGTAACATTTAAGCTTTATGCACGTCAAGTCCATTGATGAAGCTCTTTTATATTGAAACTATCCGAAGTTCAGGATTAATCAAAGAAGAAACCAACATTTTTAAAATTTATATTTATTACAAAACTAAAATGCAGATTTAAATCCTACAGTAAGCAATAGTGTAAATATTGCATAAATAATTAATACCAACAATTAAATAAAAGTTTCAAATCATAAAAAAGGTACATATAAATACAAAAAAAAAAAAAAAATGACAAAGTATAGACAAGAAGACATAAGAGCAACACAACAAAAATAAAATAGACATTAATTAAAATCAGTCATTTCAATGGATGGAATCAATTACAAACTCACAGTTAATCTGTACTATTTAAATGTACATATAAATAATTCATACTTAAAATATATTTTGTTTTGTTAAATAGAAAATCTTCAAATGGTGAATTCATTGCACTACGATAGGTGGTAAGCTCATCCTAAGACCGTGCTAATTTCATCCCAACAAGTGCAGATAAATTTGCATTAAGCTCGTGATTAATCATAAAAAAGTATCATATATCAACAAATTCATTGTTTCATCTATTTAGTTTATATAGATTAGTCTATAAGAGAGTAATTTAGGATAGGAGATAATTCCGGTTAAAAAAAAAAAGAAACCTATTCTCCTAATTCTAATATTTAATTAAGTCCTATGGCTATATTCAAAATGGCTTTAATTGATTATTTTCTGATAAATTGACAGAAACATATAGTCGTATTTGGTATACATGAGTCAGATCATTTGATACGAGCCATTATCAGCTAATAATTTTGTTTTCAAGATGATATATGATTGTGAAGGAGTTGCTCAACATGTACTTTAGAATCAATATCAATATATGACCCAATTCAAACCAATGTCGTGTAACTCATTGTTTCGAATTAGATTTTATTTAATTAAGATGAGATCGTTGACCGTCAGAATTACGAAGGTAGAATTTGACAGTGTTCGGACGTGGAATCTTAATAAAACTATATTTTTTTATGAGAAAATGCGTTTTATTAAGATTCTACCAACGAATCCTGAAAAACTTTACCTTTTTATTTTATTTAAGTTTTTATGACAAACAACTTTAGAATTACAATTGCCCGCTTGCGATCTTGGGTCACTTTAGAAAAGAAGTTAATATTTCGCAGGAATCACAGCAAACTTTATCAGAATATTGTGCACGATTAAAAGAGCCACATATCATCTTGATTTTACACAGCCAAGAGTTTCAACATTTCTTTAATTTTAATTGTGTTTTCATTAAGTATTTCTTCCTCAAAATAAATTTTGCAGTATAAATATTAGCTTTAAATAGATATGTTATAGGTATATATATATATATTTTATAATAATTATCTATACAATTGGTCAAATTTGTACAAGTTTTCCTAGATTTGTTACTATCTAAAACAAATATTATATTTAATTAATTAAAAACATAGCAATAGATCTATAAATTCAAAGAGATTTTTTTCAGGGGCGGATAAATACAAGAAAAATGAAAGACAATTGCAATACTGCACAAATTCAAGATTATTTTAAAATGTGAAATTTTCTGCATAATTCTAAAAATAAATGGTATTGGTTAAAATGTTCTTAAGTACTAAAATATTGACACTCAGTAGCGTAATTCTTGTATTTTTTAAGTAAATACCCAATAGTCAGTTCTTTGCAGACTATTTGCCTCTCAGGCACCTTTATTGACAACAATTATCAGTAAATACATCATTTATTAATATTATAATAGATTAAAAATGACCAACAGTGTTAAATATAATTGTTTTTGTACATATAATAGGATTCTAGATTACAGAGAGAAAATGAAAATATGCTTGCTGGCAAAATATTTAATGTAAGAAGGAAGAGGAGAATCAAAAAAACTCATCTAATTACTTAAAATAATCGGCGGAATAAATCAAAATATTTTAATAGTGGGCAAA
This sequence comes from Gonocerus acuteangulatus, assembly GCA_946811695.1. Taxonomy (NCBI): domain Eukaryota; kingdom Metazoa; phylum Arthropoda; class Insecta; order Hemiptera; family Coreidae; genus Gonocerus; species Gonocerus acuteangulatus. The sequence continues at coordinate 118,925,222 of OX328124.1, read as the reverse complement.
TAAAGCTCCAGTTCTCTTTTTTTTTCTTTTTTTTTTTTTGCAAAATCCTTTTGAATTATTCTGTTATGTATTGACAGTAGAGCTTAGTGCTGGATGAGAGGGTACATATTGAAAACAAGCAACACTAATGAAAATAAAATATCAGGAGCGTGTGTCAAATTAAAAAAAAAAACTGATAGCTTATGTTTTTCATTAATCTCTCATGAAATAACTAATGCAAAATATGATGATCAAGTAAGCCATAGAAGCAGATGAAGCTGGAAATACCACCGTTGGTTTAACCAATTTTGAATCTGATACCTCCATTTATTATCTAAACAAAATTTCCATAGTCCACATTTTGTGTTTTTTTATGAGCCGAAATTACTAAATTGGACCAAAACTTTTTAAATTTTTAACTTAAAAGACCATACAAGGAAAATAACGCATCCAAAACTGTTAACAGATTGAAAATTTACTATAACAAAATTAATAGAACAGAAATGGTGTGTGGGGAGAGTTCATTAGTTGGTACACAATTTATACCGACCTCATACACCAATTAAAACAAAAACGTGTTATCCTTTATATATTACGTACTAAATTTAAAGTTTTATTTTAGTTTTCATAGTTATTGAAAATATAGCTCATATGTTTATAACGTTTGTATATTGTATGAATCTTGGAGTTTTTTTTAATAGCAATGTTTTTACTACACTTTAAATATTTATTTATGTTACCTCTCCAAATAGTTTCATTCTTTCTTCTTCCCCTCACCTCCCTTCCATATCTCACAATCCTTCCATATACACTCACTTTTTTATTATTATTTAGTGGTATTTTATTACTTAATTTTAAAAATATGTAAATTGCATTAGAATTTTTTTTCCTTCTTTTCCAAATAAAGTGAACTTTTAATTACTCAATTACGTAAATGGATTTGTTATTCTTAAGAATTAAATATCCCTGAATAAAGCTTTATTTTTGTTCATTTATTCAATTTGCTAATTTCGAAAAGTGCATTTTTATTTTTTTTTTAAGAAAATAAATGAAGTGAATCAGCAGATTGGAAATCAATTAAATTAAAATTAGCTATGACGGGGGAGGTGTTTTCACCTTCCTCCGTTTCTCTCACACACTTGATCATCTCCTTCCTCCTTAAAATAAAACTGATCCTTAGTATAAAGATATGTTCATATATTTATTTACATTACTTCCGTAATGCTATTTATTGTATATTGAAATAATGTATTAGCTTTTTTCATTAATAAATGCTAAAATCTGTATGCTAATACTCTTTTACTAATTAGCACCTAAAGCAATGTACTTACTTCTTAAAGCTCGCTTTTAAACAAATTTGATTGCGGAATAATAATTAAGAATATAACAAAATTGGTTGAAGGAATAACTATTTTCTAAATTATTAAAATGTAATAGTTGGATTATATAGCTACAATATAAATAATAAACTATAATTATTTTTATCAAGAATGAAGATCTCTAAATGAATAGCTTTCAACAGGCCAACAACAACGTTAACAACATGGTAAAATCTTAACAATGATGTGAAATGGAAGATCACGGTTAGAATCTCATATGGAAAGCGGGCTTTGTACTATCGATCTTTTTTAAAATAATATTCTGAAAATATATATATATTATTTTTATAGTAAAATTATTCTATAAATAAATTTGAACGATGAATATAAAAGTAGCAAAAGAATATTAATTTAGTTATCTCTTATAATTTTAATGAGAAACAAATCATAATGCCAAATGATTGACAGAATATAATAAATTCTGTTAAACGTTTCTTCGCAAGGGACTATTTTTGTTACTGATACATCTTTCGACTTCTTAACACTTTCAGGACCGATGGCTTCAAACAAATTTTCCATCCAAGTCTTCCTTTTTTTAGTGATTAATTAATTACTCATGGTTAAAAAAAATTAAAAATTGATCACTCATCACCATAAGAGTAATCAGTAATTTAATCATTACTCATCATTCATAGTCCATGAATAATTCACTCTTCACTCTTTTTCATTTACTCACGTAAATGCCTAACAGTGCGGCTAAAGGGTTCTGGAATATGCAATCTTAACAGCAATAAAAATTCTATTACTTCAAGGAGAATTAAGCATTTCAATTGATATGTTGCTCCTGAACCTGAGGTAAAATACTTCTCCTAAAAAGGCATGAGTCAATTAGAAGTTTGTCTTGTTTACATGACGAGTTAAACAAAGCATCATTATTTTAAGAAAAAATAGAATAGACAAAGGGAGCCAGTGCACATTCGTTGGAACAGTAAACGAAATCTGGTAAACCAGCAGCAAAAATTTAAACATTCAAATTGGTGCTATGTGAAAACTCTTTCCCTTTTGTCGTAATTTTCATATTAGTCATTAGATTAAAATAATACAAAATATGTGCAATATATAAAACGTTAAAATTAAACATAAATAATTTTAAAGTGTCAAATCAAATGGCCTAATTGTTTTATTTCTAAATTTTATTTTTTAGTTTAGTAGTCATCATACCATAAAACAGGCATTATCAACGTTTTTTCCATATTTATAGATCTCATAGAGTCTAACATCACATTTAGCAGCGAATATTTTTAGTATTATACATGTAAGCTCCTCTGGTAATCTTAAACCTCTATAGGACTCTGGGATATTAAATTTTTTAAAATAACTAAATGCAGTGTTCATTGCTTAGAGCATAGTTTTGAAGGTAAATACCATTGATTATGGTAGAAGGGTACACAAATATTTTATTTCGTAAGCGAATCAATTTTTGAGGCGTCAAACCAACTGTCAACAGGCGGCTTTTTTATGCCTCCTTGAAAACTGACATGTGATTTCCGTTAACTATTTTGTTATCACAATTGTTTAACCACACAAAATAATCGGTTAACATTTAAACCAGAGAGCACATATAATGAAGCAGTGTATTAAGGGTCTTAAACTTTACTATTATACATTGGTTTTAACAACTGTCTCAATTATTGAAATAATATTAAATAAATATTTATTTCCACTTAAACTGATTTAGCGGCATTAGTATTATTAATAATTTTAGCCTGGATTAAATTCCCCTCCAGATGGGCCGATATTGCTAGTTAACGCTTCCAGGACCGATGGCTTCGAACAAAATTTCCATCAGGGCCCAATTCTTTCTTTTGTAGAGTTATTTCGGCAAACATATAAAATAATTAAACATGTGAAAAAACTTTTGTAATGATGTGTTTTTAGTGGATTAATTACAATTTAGTTAAGTGTCAAATACGCCACGACAGCAGGCCCACTGAAGGAATTTTTCTGGTGGATTCAGTATCATACGATACCAGAACTGCATACCTAACAGGGAATAACGTAATGAGGCCCCAAACAAAATATGAAGGGTATAGGACAAGGCCCGGAGTAGTGGGGATAGAAAGAGAGGCAAGCTATCTGCTGACACACATGCCATGACACTAGGCCCGAACGTGTGAACAAACTCATCCTATTGTTTGTTGTGGGAAGGTGAGTTTTGTGGCAAAAGATACTATGGGTGCACATATATATATGAGGATATATATATAACTTAAATTTTAAGTAATAGGGATCAATTTGAGCATCTAACAGGTGGGATCGAAGATGATTTGAAAATATTCTTCATAAAGTCTGTCACGAGGTCAACCTCAATATCTGCATTCCTTTTATGCTAAATAAAACTACGGAAATTATGCCTTGCAAAGGATACATTTCAGGAGCATACGTGGGAATCCCCTCAAATGCATACATTGTGTTACACGGATGTGCACTTCTATCAGACACATACCTGTTTGAACGCATACATATAGAAAAATCTTCAATAATGCCTCGTATACGGCAAAATGTTTGAGCACTGTACTGAATTGGCTGTTTGATTCGACACATGATATCTATCATAGAGCTCTCACAAGAATTGAGGGAATATAAAATCATTTTAAAAATATTTACAACAAATTATGAAAATTCGAATTGAACTTATGCTAGTAATATGCTCAGCTTATATAAGACCGTTACGACTTGGTGGATACATCTCCATTACAAGATTCCTCTTCTCCTCACGAGTGTCCCAAGATTTTCTCGCATCCTAAAATCACAAAGCAAAAATATTTTAATATAAAATTTAATATAAATTACAGGTTTGAGGAAGAGAAGGCTCCTCAAAAATGCACAAATGCTATTAATAATTATTAACCCATTCGAGACTGATGGCTACTTTTGTGACAACAGGCTTGCATGGCCCGTGGCTTGATAATGGCCAGGACAGGGAAATTAATAATTTGGTACTGGGGTAAACCCGAATTTCGAATGAACCGATTAAGTTTATTTTTAAAACACTTCTTTTACTGTAGATGGGCACACCATTGCAATGAGGAGCATATAGTAATTTGTTCCGGGAGTAAACTTCCCCTTCAGATAGACAGATTAAACCTCTCTTTCCTGGTTAACGAACTCACCCAATTTTTTTTTTTTTTTGTTATGGGGACGTTAACACTATATGCTAAGTTTTGTGGTCACTATCATGTTAAGAGACAAACACACACACACATATATACATGATCAGTTGAATACACACACACATATACAGTGGTATCTCACTTATACGAAGAATTTGTCGTCCCCCGCAAAACTCCATTTAATCCAGTGAAATGAGTTATTCACTCGTGCGATATTCAGTTATACGCAGCATCCACTTATACGAAAGCTAATTTGTTCCCCTGATGTAAATACTATTCAGTTATACGAAGAGACAACAGCTTTTCCACAAAATGTTTACAGACTTACCAGTGACTTACCCCCACCAGTCACTCTCTCACTCATCTATCTCTGTACTTCCTTATGATTCTAGTAGTCCAGCCGTGTTCTATCCACTCACCCTTGTGTGATTTCCTTCTTCTCTGATCTGATTCATCCCCCTCCACACTCTCCTTTTTCAGTTCTCTAGATAGTAGTCAATCTAGTAGCCGTGTTCTATTGTCATTTCATCTTTTAAAATGAGTAAAAAAAAAAAAAAAAGAACAAAACTTTCGCTTGAAGACAAAATAAAAATACTAAAAGAAGTTGATGACAACCCTAACAAAACAAAAATAGGCATAGCTAAATGGTTGAAATTATCTTTGTCAACCCTGGCGACTATTATCGGTAAGAGGAAAGGAATCGAGGAAAATTTTCTGATATGAAACTTGAAAATATAATAATGTACAACGTTATCTAACAACAACATATCGTCGATACAAATGCAAAGTATCGACTGTGAAAAAATGCATCTTTCATTTTCAATCTTTACTAATTTCTGCTGAACTTATGCACGGCAAACTCTTGAATCTTAGTTCACTCTATGAAAGGGAAAGTATTCCACTGTCAAAAGGTCAAATCTGCCCAATATTTGACTGTCCAAAAAAAAGTTATGAATCAACGCTTTTCCACTCTGAAAAGTGGTGATTTTCACATTCGATACTTTGCATTTGTAACGACGATATGTATAAACAATAAAATTGTGACTTTTTTTTTAAGAATTTATATTATTTTAAAATAGCTACAAAACTTAGTACTATTCAATTATACAAAATATTCACTCTTCCGTTCCCCCTCACATTCGTATAAGTGAGACTCCACTGTATATATATAAATTTTGAAATGCATAAAACTACTATTTTTAATATTTAATTATTTTTAAACAACTTCTTCTTTATTCCATTACAAACCTCTCTAATAATAATACTTTAATAACCGACCAATTTCATATAAGTAAATTGCTATAAAGAAATTATTGTAAACAATAAAATATACCAAATTGTATCACTGTTAGAAGCATAGAAATGTACTAGACTTGGTAAAGAACTTCAGTGAAAGAACACCATTCCACAATACAAAGAAGGGAATTTAATTTCCACAATGAAAAATTAATTTATAGGGATTGGAAACCCCTTGTTTCATAAATAAGTTCAACAAATAATTATAAGAATTTAAAATATATAGTTACTTTATATAGAATAAGAGCAGCGAAGAGATGCATGAAGAACGAAGCCACGCAGAAATAATACGACCAGGAGACGTGATTATAGTTGGGATACATCAGCCAGTCTCTTCGAGATGATTGTGTCCAAAATATTATCAGCGCCAGAAATAGGAACAGAGCTGCAACAGATTTCATCATCAAACTAAATCAATTCAATCAATCTTTGTAGATATAAGTAAATGTAAGTAAATAAGTGTCTTATTCCATAGGAAGCATCACAATTATCCTTGTAAGTATCAAAAGAAAAAGACTTAAGTCCAATTTATCTCCAATTTGATTTCTTATTCGTTACAAATACCATTCAAAGGTTTGAATTTTACATATGTACAGGTTTGAGTTCACAGGTCACGAAATATATTTCAAAGACCAACAATATTTTGAAATCCAAGCAAAAGTAGAAATAATTAAATGGCGTTAATTATATTAGCATTAGTAGCCCAATAGTTGATACGCTGTTAAACAATACAAAAATAGATAAATTAAATGGAGTGCTGAAGTAGCAGGTATCAAGCAAACAAGTATACTGTTGGAAAGGTAATTAAATTTCACAACTTTTGTGAGATTCGGCAGTCTGCACAATGTTCGGAAGAGAAGTGATTCTTGAAATTTTTTCGCAAACTAGACTTTTTTATTAATATTAACGTGCAGAACAGTTATTTTGGTTTAAAAAAATACAATTTCCTACATTGAAAGTGCATTAGCCTTAAAGAAAATTTAATGCTGATTTCAAAAACACAATGTCACATTGAGAAATATTACCCCCCCTCATGGTCCCCCAACACCAGCAACATATCGACGTACTTGCTGTAACCCGCCATAACAAAGACAATTGAAAGTACAGTGTGAATATAACAAATGTGAACCTCCGTTATTTTCGTGATCTATGCAGTCTGAAACTTTCTAGTCGGCACTTCTGGATTGCGTCAAGAGGTCAACCTCATAACCGGGTTTCCTCCCCATGGAGGGAGGGGGAACCGTGCTAAAAATAAACTAGAGTATAAGCTTTATAACTTTTCATGAGGTGATAATCTTATAAAATAAATTTGTAGACTTAAAAATTAAAAATACTACTTACAAGTGACAGCATTGCAAGCAAAAACCAATCCTGAGAGAAGCCATTCGTATCTAAGGATAGTCTTGAGAGGATAGCGTAAAACAACCAAGGCCACGAGGATTTGAGAACTAAATGACAGGATAAAGGCTAAAGTGATAAATGTTTGGACAGTGAGGAGCCAACCTGAAACAAATAATAAAATTAAATAAAAAATATTGTTAAACAAAAAAGAACATCACACAAGAGCAGCATAGCTACGTATATTCCTCAGCAACGAGGTTAGTATATGCAATTTCACTGAAAAATGCGCATAAACTACACGATATAAATCAAGCTCCTATAATAAATTTACTGAATACAATTGAATAGTAGATTGTAATACATCTGTAACTAAATGAAATATATTATCTATCTTCCAAAGATTTGTTCTACAAAGAACATCTATTATTTCTAGAAATAAGCGATATGTGTGATTCAATAAATCATAAACCTTTAAATGCTCAGCGGGTAGAAGACTGTGTGTCCCTGAGTAGGGCTGTCCTCCACATTTCTTTATTTTTTTCTTGATAGTTTAACAGTTTTTTTATCAATGCCTAATAGTTGTGCATGATAATGGTGAAGTTTACGGGCCTCCTCACTGATTTTTTTTAAACAGATTCGTGTTTAGTGCATAAAAATACTTCATAGATCAACCAGTAAAAAAATGAGTGAGGAGGCCCCTAAACTTCACAATTACCGTTGTGCAGTGCAATTGTTCTATCGTAATTTTTTAAAGTAACTTTCTTATAAAGTTTTCAAAATTATAGAAAAATTATCTTTTATTATTGTTTCATTTATTATAACTTTCTCAGCGTAAGTAAATTAAGCATAATTTTTGTTTTTACGCTGCACTGACTTCTAGGCCATTAGCCCCCATCTGTCTACTGGTTATCGCCCCTTCTAAACATCCATCGAGCAGCAGGGAATTTTCTCAACGGGCCCTTAAATGAGAAAACTGCCTGCTGCAGGTGGGTCTCGAACCCTCATCTCCCGTAAGAGAATCCAAGCCATTTGCCACAAGAACCTGGTGTGAAAAAAAAAAGTAGCACTTGTCCACGGTAGGGGCTTGGCAGCTTTCGACACGAACAGCAGACGACTGTATTTAACCCATTCGATGCGACGCCCGAGAATACTCGCCGGAGAAATATGTTCCTCAGAGGCGACGCCCGAGTATTCTCACCACAGCTGTATCTCTTGATTGCGAGCCCTTTTTAGTCTTGAGCATGTACAGAATGCTCTAGTAGGAATGGGGGATAATTGATGGTTTAAACCTTAACTGATAACATACAAATTTTGAACGTTCTAAATAACATGCGTCTGTGAGACGTGTGCACGGTAAAAATGTTTTTAGGGCATTTTTTAAGTGAAACTGTAAATAATAAAAGAGTAGCTTATTATAATAATAAATAAAAATTATTTACATTGCTACATTTAAAACTCACATCTAAAAACAAGCAGTAGTTTCGGAAGGAAGTAGAAAGAGAAATATAGGGAAGAAAAGTAAGTAAACTATTTTTTAAATGGTTCTTGTATGTTTGCTGCGTACCTAAATTGTAGTAAATAAATCATTTCAAGTAATACATGTCGTCGTTCACGTAAGATAAACATGAAAATGATGATTAGTAACGTGCGCCTAAGTAAAAAAACAAATACAGGTGTGTACGGTCGCCCTAGGAGAGTTTGATCCGCCTGTGAAGGGAGGAGGCAGCTAGCCCATGTCGCATAGAAAAGGTTAAAGGATTAAAGAAACAATAAGAACTCTATAAGTTCCTTGTCCATCTTCATAGGGAAAATTTAGTCAGGAATGGAGTGTGATATGAATAAAAAAATCGCAATACTAATTCAGTACACAATATAGTTCACACATGTCTTGTATTCTGTAAAAGACCAAATTTGGCAATACAATTTTTGCTCTATCCAAGCAGAGCATCATGATAAGTCACTCAATTATACAATGCTTAATTCAGATACATTATTTATGATTTTCCAAGTCATTCAGGCCAAAGTAATAATTTACAAAATACCTTCGTGCATCAAGATTTATAATAGTCGGAGAGCTGGTAACACACTTTTCTTGAAGTGTTTTATGCAACTTGAAATTTTGCTATAATGTACCTCTGGATAGATAAGAAGGTAAATATGTGTTGGCTAGACTTACCGTGGAACACCAGGGTGCTATGCATAGGGGAGAGGTGCAAAAAATAGTGTTTTATTCAGAAGCCAACTATCATTAATGTAAAAAAATTGCAAATATAGGCAATTTTACAATGAATAATAAATAAGGCAAACACTTTAATGGGGGTTCAAATGTAAATTAAAAAAAAGTTTTTATTTTAATATTAAATTAAGTACTTTATTCACTCTGTGATTTAAACAGCGTCTTAAATAAACATAATAGACAATAATTACAAAAGGACACACTTTGGTGGGGTTTGATTAGCAGGAAACATGAAAATAAATGTTGCCTATGATAGACTGCAATACACTGCGTAAGAGTGAGTGAGAGCACCGATCATCTGTGCTGTTGTGGTTGTTCTCTGTGTTCTCAATGGTTCTTGCTCACATGATCATGTACAGCTGTACCGGTTTAAATGCCAGTGTGAATAGAACACTCATTTAATATTAGAATAAAAAATACATGTTATCCCCCTTAAAAGTGTCTGTCTTATTTATTATCCATTGTAAAAATGTCTTAATTTTACATTAAAGATAGTTGGCTTCTGAATAAAACTCTATTTCCGGGAAATATTTTTTTGCATCTTTCCCCTATGTGCAGTACCTGGTGTTCCATGGTAAGTCTATCCAACACATATTTACCTTCTTACCTACTCAAAAGGAACATTATAGCAAAATTTCAAGGTGCATAAAACACTTCATGAAATGTGCGGTTACCAGTTCTTGGACTATAAACATATTAGCAATTAAGAGGATTAAAACCTCTAGACTTCGAATAACTCTTGAAATAAAACTTTTAGAATGGAAAAAATACCTGGTAGTAACCACTCCCGGATGATGTAGAAATCGAAGCTGTACACATAATGGCAGCCAGAAAATATCATATCCAATTGATTGTATGGATATCTGAATTGATCAAAACAATACTCCCAAAGTCCCATGTGCTTGAAATTTGTGAAGGTATTTGCATAGGATTCTACCCAATAAGGACTGAAAAAGAAAACGTAAATAAATAATAGTAGAATTTCACTTTGTATCGCATGAATAAGTTATTAATTTTTTACCTGGCAAATGATATGAGAAGACACATCCCAGCAATGTAAACTAGTATGCCTCCAAATACCATAGATTCTACAAAAAAATATCATTTTTTCGAAATGTAATTATTAAATAAATAATAGTATTCCCAAAACCAATAACCTAATATTTATTACTCTAAAAGATGAACTTACCCGACGGCCTCGGAATTTCCTTTTGTTCCGTCATTTTGTAAAATTTTGTTTAATAAAGTACTTAAGAAACGGTCATTGACTAGAAAATATAATGAAAATTCCACTTATCAGTTCTGTTTACAAATCAAACTGTTTACATATTTATAATGACACACCCTCTGTCGCCAATAGGCTACGTTCTGTTTCACTTGGTCAACACTGACATGAAAATATATTATTCGATTGTTATGTCATTATTATCTACGTCATAAATATGATTTACAATTTAGTTTACTTATTTTATTGAATAGAAGAAAATCGTCAGATATGTACGTTGTGAAAAATGATTTTGAAAGAATCGAAGAGGTACAAAGAGGGGGGGGGGTATTTTGTTTAGATATGTAGGGCAAACAACTTCATGGTTATAATTGCCGGATTTTTTTGTGTCGCCTACGTTTGATTAACTGTAATAATCTATTAATGTTGTTTGTGGATTTTGTATGGATGTTTTCTCCTTTTTCGACTCATTATCTATCGATTATTTTATCTTAAATTATGTATAGAGTCTACACTATAGACTACGATCCCGTAATTTGTATCCGGTCATTTATATACTACAATTACTATAATTTATTATTTAAATTTATATTTTGTAAATTTTACTCATTTTTTATATGAGCATTTTCCTTCTTATTTTTGATATTTTCGGGTATTTTCAATTCATCTGATGGTTTTAAACACTGAGTTAGTAGATAGTGGAGGGTGTGTTACCTATCTTCCAATGCTGAAAAAGCCAATCAATCAATATTTATTTGAACCAATACATAAAAGAATTATTTACAAATGGTTAAGGAAGACAAAAAAATACATTAACAAAAAAAAAATAAAGATAGGAATAAATAAATAAATAAAAATAAACTGAGAATGAATTTAAAAATAACAAATTAATACAAATGAAAGAAGTCTTGGTCATGGGCGTATATAGGTAATTAATTCGGGATGGGCTGGGAAAATTTCGGGGGGGGGAGGGCTGAGATCATTTCCGGGGTATGGAATATCAAAAATTTAGAGCTTGGAATAGTTTAAGGCAACTAAAACGCTATTACACCTAAAATAAACTATTTTTTACTAACTAAGTGATGTTATTTAATTTATTTTTAAGGTTTTTATGACACATTTTTAACATCAAATGAAAATTTCGGGAGGAGCTGCAGCTCCACCCCTCCTTATATACGCCCATGGTCTTGATAACATCTTGGCTTTAGACATGTTGCAATCCTCTCTCCTAGCTGAAAGTAGGTGGCTCTTTGTATTGTTGGGAGTTTTCCGTAGTGCCTTTGGGTGAGTTTTTCAATGTGCTAAAAAAATGTAGGTCTAAAATCGGCTATGCTAGTGTGACTATTTTAGGCTTCAGCCTATTTCGTTTTGACTCCCTCCACTCCCTACTAACTCAATGGTTTTAAAGACAAAGTACCATTACATCTTGAACACTTTGGTGGGTCCGATTCTCATTTGGACTATCTCCTGTCTCCTACTTGCCCTCGACGAAGAATCCCAGCATTCTATTTTATTTCCCTTAATTTATTTACGACCACTTCTTCCCACATATTCGACTAATTTTCTCTTATACCTTCCTTTTTAGTAGTTCATTTGGAGTTAATGGAGTAGGCGTACCATTGGTTAGCTGACATGCTTCATTTGCTGCCCTGTCAGATATTTCATTACCGCTTATCCCTACATGACTAGGAGTCCTTGTGAAAAGAAGTTTGCTTCTCTTCTATAGTGTGTCAATGTAGCTATGAATTTTTTGTACCTGTTTGTTAGTGGAGTATATCTCTTTTATGATGTTTAGGGCGCTGAGAGAGACCATGCATACAACTAGTTAGGTGTCTGTCTGATGGATATTGTAGTAGAGAGCTAGTGTTAGGCAGAGTTAATATTGCAAAGACGATTGAGCTTGTATTTTTGTTTTATTACTCAATCGAATATAGCGCACGCTTGAGTTGTGAAATTTGACACTAATTTGACTATGTCAGCCGTAATATTTGTTATATTTCAACGAAACTTGGTATTCGTAGTGGGGTAATATAGAGAGAAAAGTGAGATATAAAAATGAACTAAATCGGTTCATTAGAAGGGGGGGTTTACTCCGGACCCACAATACCCATTCGCCACTACCAGCCGTGATTTATGGTATATTTCGACGAAACTCAGTATTCGTAGTGGTAATCCACAGGTAAATATGTGTTGTAAAAATAAACTCAATAGGTTCATTAGGAGGGGGGGGGGGGGGGGGGGGTTACTCCGGGCCCACAATACCAATTCGCCACTACCAGCCGTGATTTTTGGTATATTTCGACGAAACTCGGTATTCGTAGTGGTAATCTACAGTTAAATATGTGTTGTAAAAATAAACTAAATCGGTTCATTAGAAGGGGGGGTTTACTCCGGACCCAAATTCCTAATATACTCATACCGGTCGTAATTTCTGCTGTATTGTAACGAAACGCGGTATACGTCATGGGTAACTCATGAGAAAGAAGTGTTGTAAAAATGAGCTGAATCGGTCAATCGTAAAGCGGGGGTTTAATTTGTAATATATTTCAATAGAAAAGCCCGCCAAACGTAGGTTCACAAAGCCGCCGCAAGGAGCGCTTTCTACCACTAGAGTGACTGTATCCTGTTCCTGCGTTAGATCAAAATACGATAATATGAGGTTTTTTGTATTTATTACAAAAGCGGTGTGGTCCATGGAGTAGATTCTATTTTCCGCAGTTTGTAGCAATTTTCAAGCAAGGTTTCAACTATGGAGCTCATTCTTGTTCCTAACGGTTTAGAGGATGTTGGCTAACTTTCAAATTTTTGTTTGTTTCTTTGGTTGAATGCTTATGGAAATACTGGGTGGCATGGATGTGTGGCCAAATTAGACGTGTACTTGACAGCTAGTCTTTGCCTTCTGAAGAGCAAAAGTCAATGAATGAAAAGCCTTCCTGAATCTGGGTTAATGCTAGGTCTTGAGCCCGACCGAAAGGCTCCTATTGCAATCTGTTTGATCAAAAGTCACAAAAAAACGGATTTTTGTGAATGTGATTTACATAATCTCACCAAGCACATATCACACAAAAATAGCCCTTACCTCACCGAGCTCTCAAGAGTTAGTGAACAGCTGATGTCAAGTAGCTCCTGCTCCTGGAATCTAGATGGTAGATGTAGGCTTGACTCACAAGGTGGGGTATTTAAAATACGGAGCAAGGCGGGTTTATTTGAATACCGAACTTACCCTAGCCGATTTTCAGTCAATGAAAATCCCACTTAATGGTTAAGTATGCGTGTTACACGCTGCATGGAAGGAAAATAACACAGTATGAGTAAATCAGAGAAAGACCCCACTTGTGAACTGTAGGAGAGGAAGGGTGCAAGGTAAGGAATCGCACCATTTTCACCTCAAAAGAGGCTGTGAATCAGGACTTTTTAACAGGAAAGCGGCCCATGGAAATGGCAGTTAACAAAGCATGAAAACACATTAACAATGAAAATATAGACTATTACGAAATGTATAAATCTCTCTCTAGAAAAATAATGGAATATCAATAATATAATTACAAAAAATAAAAATAACATCAACTTTAGAATAAATAAAAACACATTAATCGTAAGTTGGGAGCGGAACCACTTTGCTTATATGGCCCTGGATGACTTGTTCCCAATTCTAACACCCACTACGAGCACAATGCCATCAGGACTCGGGAAGACATCCACATCCTGGGCATGTGGCCACTGAAGTGGCGGACTATGATCGCCCTTGATCAGTACCATACTCAAATTTGGCACCTCATGAAACCATTTACTTCTAACTTGAAGATTGTAGAGATACTTCAGAGTCCACCGAGCCCAAAATCGTTGAGTAATCTGCCTGAGGGATTGCCACTTATCCAACATATTTTCCTTTGTATCTAGGAGGTTAAATTGCGGAAGCGAGATCAGAAGGCCGCCGATCAGGAAGTGACCAGGCGTCTAAACGTCTATGTCGTCTGGATAAGTTGAGAGAGAGGTGAGAGGGCATGAATTAAGGATCGCTTCAATTTTGCACATCACTGTGGGAACATTGCTACACCACTTCCTCATTACAAATCCACCAGCCATGAGGAAGTCAATTATCTCCTTTAGTAATTGGCTAGCTTCTTCAACAGACTTAGAACCACCTAAATAACCATCTGTATATAAATTATACAGGTATCACTGAGGTTGCACGAGGAGCTCATATTCCTGAATATCATCAGTTGGTTTAAACCGCCACAAAATATGCCGTTATTGTATTTTCGGATTGGTTTCAGAATGAAATAGAAAGAGACATATTGGGAGACAAAGTAAGTAAATTTTGTTTTAAGTGCTTATTGTAGGTTTCCTGCGAACCTCAATTGCAGTAAATGAATCTTTTCAAGTAATACATGACTGTATTATGAACATGAAAATTATGATTAGTAACAGGCATCTAAGTAAAAATAAAAAGACGAGTGCGTATGGCCGCTCTAGGAGAGGGAGTTTGGTCCGCATGTGGAGGGAGTAGGTAGCGGACGCACCTCACCTTCAAAGACATTACTCTCCCTAGCCCGCATCGCATCGATAAGGTTAAAAACAGATCATTTCACTGAAGGATATTCCTTATATTATCACCAGAAAAAATGGAAATTTTAATTATTGGAAGTGGATCGAATAAATTTTTACTAGGAATAAATGTCCTAATTTGGGTTTTTCAGTGGTTTCTAATCTCAAGTCTTTAACAAGCAACAAAATATTGTAATAGAGTTGTTCTATAGCGCTGCATAGAGATATCTCTTCATTCACACCTAGATAATTTTCTCTAAAGTCATCAGAAAGAGAAGTAAAATGTTAAAACTTTCCCACTATGTTGCAACATCTTATTTTAAATTCACTAATGAATGGAAAATTTTGAGAAAATTATGGTTAGGTTTAATTTTTTTAACTAACTCAGAAATATATTTAAATTGATTAACCTGGTCTTGTCTATGTGCACAATTTCATTTAAAAGCCTTCGTGTGCGAGATGAATGTGGTTTGGATCAGCTATTGTTGCATAGAATAGATTAACTTTCAGAAGAAAAGTCAAATTTTCCCAAACAGCACGCAATACGTTATACGCTCCATAAATTATTGCCAAGGCACTAAAACCCGGGTTTCGGCACTAAATGATTGATCACAAGTCACAAGAAACGTATTTTTTTGTGAATGTGATTCACATAATCTCAACAAGCAGATATCACACAAAAATAGCTCTTACCTCACCGAGCTACCAAGGGCAAGTAAAGAGCTTATGCCTAGTATCCACTGGTGCGGGAATCTTGGTGGCACATGCAGGCTTGATTCACAACGCGGGTTTATTTGAATACCGAACACTATTCTTATTCCTTCAAGATGTATGTAATCTAATTTTTAAAGATCTTTTGTTTTGGCTGAAGGGGTGTAGAGTAGCAGGCCTCCATGTGGTGCATCCTGGGTAACGCTAAATCTGCTACGGTGATCGTCAGACCTCCAGGCATACTAAGAACCTCCTAAAAAGCCTCAGTACAGGAAAAATGTGGAAAAACCTAGGCACCCAAGGTCACATCCCTGACGATCTGAACAGAAGCGAAGCTGTTGCAAAATTCCGCCTGGAACTGGGCACAACTACCTTCAGGCCCACCTCCACCGCCTTGGCTTAGCAGACTCAGACATTTGCCCTCTATGTTCAAGCGGAAGGATGGAGAGACGTCATCTTCTCATCTGTCCCAAACTCATCCATCTTCCTGACCTCACAACGCGATACTAGGAGACTCGGCGTCAAATTGGATAAAATAAATAAATGTTTTGGCTGAACCATTTGTGAGCTGTTTAGAGAGCGAAGAAAGATTTTCATTCTTAGATATCACGAAAAAAAAAAGAAAAAAGAAATTCAGTCCCTTCACAGCCACGAGGGGCCCAGAGGGGCAGATACTATAGAGGTATCTGATTCATGACCGTACGGCGCACTAGGGAGATAGTGTGGTCAGTGCTCCAGCCGCCTGATATTCCCCTTGCTGCTTCGACTACTAGAGTCATTAGCACCAAGGTACCTATTAATAAATTAATTAAAGGCTGGGTTGGCCTAGGGATGGTCAGGGAGGCCAAATTCAACCCATGAACGAAGGCACTAAAAGAAAAAATCTTAAGTGCTTGCTCAGGATTTGAACTCAGATCCTCCAGCATATGAGTCCAGTGCTATACCCTCGCCCCCATATATCATGAAAAGGGATGGGAAATTGTGGTAAGTGGGTGGTAACCATTCGTAAGCCTAATACATTTTCGATGAAATCAGTTCTAATGACATTTTCGCTGGGATGATCTAAGGCAGAGAAAGTGACAGACTTTTAATCATTAAATCATTATTAAATATTCATTAGTATATTTCTTAAACAAAAAACTTTACATCCACAAAGCTAGATTACTAAAATCTACATTAAAAATAATTTGTCAATTCTTCTGACAATAATTGTACAAACTTTTTTTTTCATACAAACGCATATAATTTAAATACATTCAGCCTTTTTATAAGCTTTTATGTTTACATAGTCATTACCAAAATAAATATATAAACACAAAAGAAGGCAGTACTTCACTCTATATACAATAAATTGACAACTATTTACATAGAATGTGATGTATGTACAATATTTTTTTAAGGCTAGGCACATTGCTTAGTTAGCAAAATCTAAATGCGTGTTGTAATTTTATATATCTGTACAATAAAATTATATTTATATATATATATATATTTATATTTTTTGTATTTATAAATGTATTTCATTGTGTACAGTCTATAATGCAAATAATCAGAAATGTGTATCTATTAGCTTCCAGTGCTTTAGAAATATTTCAAAAAGAATTTTTAACAGAAGCACCATAATGACGAATGTATGTAACATATTTTCTTTATAATTTCTAAATATTGCATGTATTTAACAATAACAACAAAAATAATGGAAATAAAACAGACACACTAATACAAAAATACTTATAGTCTAAAAGTAAAACAAAACAATAAGAAAAAATAAAATAAACGAAAGACATCACTTCTTATAAAGCAAATTAATGACTGTATGTATCTATCTGGTAACGCTTTGTAAAATTGTAGATTCTTTCAATATAATGAAAAATACTTTATCTAACAATAGTCGAGCTGAGTTTGTCTATCTACTTTATTGAAAATCATTCTATTTAGAATATAAGTACCTTACGTATGTCAAATAGTTTTACATTTAAAATTATCTTCCGTAAATTGTTTTGGATATATTGTTCTTAATGAAAAATACAGTAGTTAATAGTAGCATGTGAATTATCCATTTGGTTTAATATTGTATAATGCCATTTTTTCGGCTTGTAAAAAGAATCACAGTGTTCATATTGACAATTAAATAGTAATAAATAGATTTGTCTTTTAACAAATTCGCTGCTGCCCTCCTTATTAGGATCTTCCCTCGACTGATACTGTTTTTTTTTTATTTAATTTTTTATCTATTTTTGATTCAAATTCACCAGAAAAAAAAGTTTATGTATAATATCCCCAAAATATTAGTGTTTTGCACAACTCAGTATGAAGACATGGCGCTCCGTATATGCTACAGAGACGGCAGCGAATGTGTTAAAATAACAGGGGATCAGAATCTAAAAGCTAATTTCATTGAATATTTCATAACTGCCTGATAAACATAATCAGTAGAGATTTATTAATTTTTTAACAACAATTCAATATGCAGGAAAGTCTTCAAATAAAAATCATATTAAATAAATAAATAAAAACAGATCTTGCTCACTGCTTCATTCAGTAATTTAATGATAACGACAAATTTCCTGCTTCTGCTCAATGTTTTTATTTTACTTTATTCCATTTTTTTTTTGTTTAAAAAATAACAAAAATGAAATGCCTTAAAATTGAAGTATTTCTATGAATAAAGGAAGATTTGTGAAATTAAACTGGTCCCCATCGTATGATTTGATCAGATCTATTACATGGGTCCCTAGTACCGTATCTAAATATACATTTTCTGTAGCGTTCTCATGAAAATAGTCTCATGAAATATTTGGCACAGATTAAATGAGCATCCAATCTCTGACCAATTTCACATTTATATTATTTTTTTTTCCCCATTTTCACTTATTGCAGTAACATATAGTAAAAATAAAAACTTTCTTAAATTTTATCACATCAATTGTTCTAGAATATCTGAAATAAATTAAATACAACAGACAATTTTCTTTCCCCCGAATAAATATTAACAAATGGCTTCTAATTGATAAGGAATATAAACACAACAACGCCAAAGAAGGAAAAATAAATAAATAATAAATTAACATAATAATAATAATGAAGCACATTTTCCATCAGCACTCGTAAATTTTATATACATTAAAAAAAACAAAAAAAAAAAAAAAAAAAACAATACACCAAGTAAATCGAACAATTATCAAAACATGTTTATTTATGTTTATAGTCATTGGAATAATCTAATTAATTATATCAGTCCTTGAGAGTTAATGAAATATCAAATTTCAAATTTTGTAAAGCTATACATATCATCATTAAGTTTTACATTTAATCATCAATGATTAAAAATTAAAAGCCCGAGGCAAAGGCCTTTAATAAATTAGGTTACATGAATGCTAAAACGCATTCAAGGATATCACAATGCAAAATGCATTATCCCAGTCTGATAAATATTTGACTAATCAGGTTAAACATATACATATTTTAAGTCAGTCTAACTTTGACTTAGTACAATAACATTTCTTTCATTGTTCCAAAAACATGCTTCATTTAGGAAGAAGTCGAGAATGTGTTTCTTCTGTGACTTCTACTCATCTCTGGAAAATAAAAATAAAAAATATATTAATTTACTCATTATATAATATCAAAAATAGAACTGACTATTCAAGATATTGTCCTGGGTGCATCTGTAAACACATATAGCTATTCTCGGATTTTAAGAGGTGGCATATCTTGTGCGAATTTTTGTGGGAATATCTTTAGAACAACTCAAATAACAATTATTGAGGTATCATAGTGCAGAGATAGTCGACTGTTGATATTGAGAAGGGTTTAGATGATAGAGGTTCGGTCATTTGTTAAATAAAACTACATTATTACTAAAATACATAATTTTATTTGCCAACGTTATGGCCTGAATTACAAGCCATCTTCAGGACTATGGAGAAGAGACGGAACAGCTCCATTCTTTCTCTCCTCCATAGCTCTGAAAATGGCTTGCAATTCAAGTTGAAACGTTGACAAATAAATATTACGCATTTTAGTTATAAAATGTAGTTTTATTTAACAAATGACCAAACCCCAAACATCTACATCTTCTCACAATTGAGGTATGAGTAAATAAAAAAATTCCCTGAGCGCGAAATTGGAATATGTAAACAGCATTGTCAAAAAGACACTTTCTTAGGATCTACTGGACGGAATCAAACACCTTAAACGTCAACATTTTTTTTTTTTTTTTGAGATTTACGAACATCTCAATTGTTGTTATTGCAGTTTTTTCGAAGAAATCCCCACAAAAATTAGCATGCCTCCTCTCAACATCCAACTCAAAACAGATGCCCGGGACTTATAGAAAAGAGGATAAATATTATTACCAAATTAAGAGACTGTAGATGATCCATGTAGTCTCGATATTTTTATTTTTTAGAGAAAAATATACACCAGGCTTAATTCCTCTTGCTGAAATATCCTCTTGTTTTTGCTCAAATGCCTCACCAATTAGGCTTCAGGGCTTCAAATCATAGCATGGCAAGTAATTTAATCTTATTGGGCCAAAGCTTTAGATGGACTTCATTGAATCATAATTATCAGTTTTTTATTACATTTTTACCGTCTTTGAAAATCTCAAGAAGGCTGGGAAAAGAAATTTTTTATTTTTATCTAAATTTCTCAACAAAACTTTTTGGACAACCCTATAATACTACATTTTAAATTGATTGGAATTGATCAAAATATGACCAATAATAAATCTAGATGTTAATGAAAAATAAAAAGAATAAATATATTTTTAATGTGATAATGTGCTTTAATGTGAAGTTACCTTAACGCTATCGAGACTGTGAAGATTCCTCCTTTGGCTGATGAGGGCTCGGAGCCTTTCCTCGGAGTGAAGGGTAGAAGAGTTTCGCTTCTTCCTCTCGTAGAGCTGCCACTAGAGGATTGAACCTCATAGGGTCATACCTAAAAGGAAACGTAAATAGAATTATCTAGTGTATCCTTTCTCATTAAGATAGACTGAAAAAGTGAAAATTGCAGACAATATTATGTTTTGACTTTTTAAGGTTTTAACCTTTTCCATATTAAGAGAGGTGCATGGTAAAGGGTTCTCCTATACGGGATACTCGCACCCAGCCTCGGGCCCCCTGTACGGGATACTTTTTCCACTCTCGCTCATAAGGCCTTGACTTTGTACGATCTTCTCACCAAACTATAACTCGTATTTTATAAGTCTGATTTTTGTTTTGTTTACTATCATTTTTAATTATTATCTATTTTAATTAATTTTAAGTATTGAATTATTTTTAAGTTGAATAGCTTTATTTAAAGAAAATTATAATAACAAAGTTATATTGTATATATTAAAAAAATCCTGTTTACCATTTGCCCTATTTGTTTTGAATATTAAACAATTGAAATATATACTCAATAACTCAATAAACATGCTGTTGGGGATGGACGGAGGTATAAGAACTTACGGAAATTTGACAAGGCTGCGAGGGTAAGGAAATGTAATACGCCTGAATAGCTCAAACAACCAAAAAGTTGATTCAAATATCCTCCAGTGAGAAGGCATTAATACTAGAAGTACAATACAGTAACGCTAGATAGCTCTAATGTCGAGAAATGAGTAGAGAAAGACAGTAAGAAACTCTTGACTGCTGAAGCAGTCAACAGTACACAGGACCTAGCCGCTTTCGACTGCTGAAGCAATCAACGGCAGAGAAAGAATTAATAAAGTGCTAAATGAAGGAGTTAACACAAGAACTGTAAAGGCCATAGCATACAAAGCCTACAGTATCACGCTCTAAAGGGTCTGTCCGGAAAGTAATAGGACTGATTTTTTTCCGCTGCAACTGTACTTCAGAGTCCGCATTCGCCGACTGAATTCGGTAGCCCTATCTAACGAACGGCGGGTTGGTCAGTTGTCTCCAAACATCTGGAGAGTCAAGACAGGCTTTTTCGTGCGATGAGTTTTTGTGAGTGGTACAAGCCAAAAATTTTTTTTTTTTATATATATGGGTTCTGAAATGTGAAATTTTCTAATCGGCACTTTGTACGCGGATTGCGTCATAAGCGGGTTTCGGTCATTGGAGGAAGGGAGGAAGCGTACTGAAACGTTCACAATATATGACAACAAACATAATGCCATCTTTGAGATCTATTATTGGGAGATCGTAGAAAGTTTACTGGACTATCTACCTGTAGTGAGGATGGTCCCAGGCAGGAGGAGGGAAGTGAGGAGGCCTCAGAGGTTGTCGGAGGTAAGCAGGGTCCTCTTTGCTACTTCCTTCTCCTCGAAGAGGCGATCTCTCTCGAGCTTTACTCGTTACTTGCACGAGCCTTCTTGTTTTCTCTTCCCTCCTCGCTCGCTCTCGGCTTTTCTCTTCAGCTGAAGGTTCTGCTTTCATAGCCCAAGTCGTTGGGAAGCCTGGTGGTGCGACTCGACCCGAACTCAACCTGCAACAAAGTTATAGCTAATAAGAATATTCATAACAATGAGAGATTTACACAAATCAGGTGAGTGTTGGATAAGTGGAAATTAGACAAGAATAGAACATACCGTCCCTACCATGTCAAACTATCGAATATGAAAGTTTTTAGATTCGGGACTTTGCTCTTGGATTATGGACGATATGGCTTGTTGCAAATTTTCCCAACTCTAACCCCTTAATAGAATAGCCTTTAATGCCTTAAATAAAGTATCGAATACGACCATTTTTAAATATATTACTTCGTCAATGGATAGAATATGTTTGTTCCCTAGTTTGCTCTGATTTTCATAGTTGATAGTTTGACATGGTAGGGATGATATATGTAACATCTATAATTTAGAGAACACTCTACTATTCTGAGCAAATAAGAAACAGAACTATATTATGTTGTTTAGATTCACTCAGTGCCATGTCCAGTATTAACCCATTCGAGACTGATAGTCACTTTTGTGACAACGGGCTGGCATGCCCCGTGGCCTGATAGCCACTTTTGTGACAACGGGCTGGCGTGCCCTGTGGCCTGATAGCCACTTTTGTGACAACGGGCTGGCATGCCCCGTGGCCTGATAGCCACTTTTGTGATAAGGCAATTTCTTTGCTTTGGGACTGAAAGCCACTGCTGTGACAGCTTTTTGCGATATCTAGCGGTACGTTTTTTTAAGCTGTATTCACTCTCATTTCTGCTAGAGTTCATTAAAATGCATTTTGAGCTTATTGAATAGGAGTTCCCGTTGTTGAATAGGAGGTCCCTTTGCATAGGTCGGGTCACCATGGGCGTATATAAGGGGGGGGGCTGCAGCCCCTCCCGAAATGTTGATTTGATGGTAAAAACTTGTCGTAAAACCCTTAAAAATAAATTAAATAAGATCACTTAGTTCGTAAAAAAATATTTTATTTTACATCTAATAGTGTTTTAGTTGCCTAAAACTATTCCAAGCTCTAAATTTTTAGTATTCCATACCCCGGAAATGGTCTCAGCCCCCCCCCCCCCCCCCCCCCCGAAATTTTCCCAGCCCCTCCTGAAATTATTTTATATATATGCCCACACGGGTCACTCTGAAGGGCTTTATTTGTGTTTTACTAGTTGATGTGTATATAGACATCATGTTCCGTAGATATTATACCAACTTTGAAATATTTGACTTGATATTATTTTTAAAACTAATTTTAATATATATATATATATATATATGTGACTGATTGTGTGACATATATATATATATATATATATATATATATATATATATATATATATATATATATATATATGTATATATATATATATATATATATATATATATATATATATATGTATATATATATATATATATATATATATATGTATATATATATATATATATGTATATATATATATATATATATATATATATATATATATATATATATATATATATGATTTTATAGTCTGGTTTAAACAAGAGTATTGATAGTGAAGACGTGTCCTGCTGAGGAAGACTCTACTCAATACAAGGTAAGAGTTATTTCTTGTAGATTTGTATTGATTTATTTATTATTTGTTTGATGAGACATTTAGATTGATGCTTGTATGTCAGGACTGTTTGGGTATGCCTAATTGGTTTCTTTTTAGACACTCAGAACTGTTCATACCCTGAGATTAAGATAATTATTAATATTCATATTAAAATAAATATTAAATCATGCAAGGATGAATGATTGCCTGAAGAAGCCGGAGAGGAATCCGGCGAAATATTGCGATGACAGGAGGAGCAAGACCGCTGGAGACAGATGCCGAATGAACAACACATAATCATTATAATTTTAAAATTAATAATTAAGTAGCAAATTAATTTCTCATTATTTATATTTTATCATTACACTAAACTGCGACCCAACGTGGCGCGTTCTGTAATAAAAATTATTTTAATTATTTTTCTCACATTATATAAATATTTATCATAATATATATATATATATATATATATATATATATATATATATATATATATATATATATATATATATATATATATATATATATGAGTACCCTGAAGTTTTTTGCCCAAATAAAACCCATTAAACAAGCAATTATTCATGGAACATAAATTCTTGGGAAAAACATATTTATATATGTTATGTGTAAAAGATAATGTCTTACCTTGACCAAGGGTCGTGCATCGGAGGACCTCCATGAGGGAACGTAGGAAGCGAGGGGAATGCTGTAGGTGGGGCAGCAGCTGCTGCACCATACCTTCCGAACATACTACCACCTGCGAACAAATCAACAAGAAATTTAAATATGAGCATATAAATTTGTCCTTCTATATTTAAAATTACTTTTAGTATTAACCCTGTCCTTTCTTGTTTACAGTCCTGATTCGGCTTGATTCTCAAACCGAATCATCAGCAAAAATATGACACATAGTTTATTTTTAAAAATGTAGTTTTATGAACCACACCACTGAACTCTGACAATATTTATCTTTCCAATCCCAAGAGCCAACAATCTCATCTCATTTAAATATTTTTAAAATTGGTTTATATTTCAAAAACAGATGTATTTCTATAAATAACCAGCTGATAAAAGGTTTTATCTCATTATAATATCGTCCCTACCATCGAAACCATAAACTATCGAATACGAAAAATCTTGTTTTTCATAATCGAAGTATCGAATAAGAGCATTTTTCAATATATTACTTCGTCAATGGATAGAATATGTTCGTTCTCTAGTTGTCTCTTATTTGCATATTTGATAATTTGACATGGTAGGGACGATATGTCAAAAGTCTGTCTCTTAGGAGCCGAACAACTAAGCATATTTATACTTCTCAAGAAGCTGATATATCTGATAAGCAACTTTCATTTGTTTATTTGTATAATAAAGGCTATTCCATTTCATATTTCTCAGAAAGGCGATTAGTTTATGCCACTTTTGTGAGGAGCGTGTTTAAAGGTGTGTCGTCTTTTTTAAAAAAAATTATCCTTTTTTTCCCCCCAAATAGGAAGGAATTCCAAGGTCAGTCTAATTTAAAATCACAATTGGTTTGATCACATTCCTCAGACCTTAAATCCTTTATTTACATCATTTTATGTTTCGGCCTTCAGGCCATTTTCCATATCTTATTTCTAGCAGCCTCTTTTTTTAAAACTTTTAGTTTAGGCCTTGTCATCCTGGCAATTCTTCTCATAAAAACTAAACATTATATATTATTATTATCAATTATACTAATTCTACGATAATTACATTATTAAAATCCTTACATCAAATTTTATAGGTACATTCTAAATCTTAATCAAAGCCACTTTTGGGAAAATGGCTATGATTTGGAATGTACCTATACAATTTGATGTAAGGTTTTTAATAATGTAATTATCGTAGAATTAGTATAACTGATAATAATAATAATATATAATGTTTAGTTTTTATGAGAAGAATTGCCAGGATGACTAGGCCTAAACTTAAAAGTTTTAGAAAAGAGGCTGCTAGAAATAAGATATGGAAAATGGCCTGAAGGCCGAAACATTGTAAAATGATGTAAATAAAGGACTTGTTAAGGTCTGAGGAATGTGATCGAACCAATTGTGATTTTAAAGGTGTGTCATGTTACAGAATTCACATGTGAGTCCTTCATGTCCTGAGATATAATTACGTCAGCGAATGGCTCATTCGTAAGCAGTAAAATACAACTTCCGCTCTTTAGCTTGAGATAACTATAACAATTTTATACTTAAGAATGTAGATCATTTTAAGCCATTGCAGAAATTACGTTGTTTCTTTTTTTTTTTTTTTTTTTTTCTTTTATTAGGGTGCGTCGACTGCTATGGTCAATGGCACCATACGTTGTTTCTTATATGCAAATATGTATAGAAAAATCTAGCAAGACCTTGAAATCCTATTGAAGCAGATTGAGCGAGAGGCGGGAACGCTGCAGGAGGAGGTGGAGGTTCGAACGACGGAGGTGGCCGATGAGATGCTGGAAACGGAGGGCCAAACATGTGTGTCGGAGGCCTGAGAGGGTCTTTTATAAGGGAGTTCACTTTAGACTCCGCTGTCAGTCCTCCTTTTTGTTGGTGGTGATAGATCTCCCAAGCAACACGAACGTGCATAGCGTTCCACTTACCACTTTTCTGAAACAACACAGACACAAACATATATAAAGCTTCCATCATCACTTTTAACAAAAAAAATAAATAAATAAATAAATAAATAAAGAATTAAAACGAGGAAAAATTAATATTATAGTTTGCCTTAGGGAAATAATATTCAAATGTTAAAATAAAAGCATTAATGAAATATTATTAAGATTAGTTTTAATGATCGTATAACTGATATTGTAACAATTTTAATGTAAATCTAGCAAAAATTCTCAGCTCATTTTGTTTAAATGATTTAATTATATTATTTATCCTGATCATTATCTCCCTTCATAACTGACTCGGGCATCAATCAATTAATTTTTTAACACGTTAATTGCAATTAAATCAATCCCGATTGGTTATTAATTGTGAGATACAATTCAAATTGTGATCAACCCCTATATATTCCCATATACAATTAATTGAATAGTGAGTAAGCATATTTAATGCAATCATTTTAATTGCAACTAACTTTTTAACGGTTAATTATAATTAAATTAATTGTTAATTTCTTCATGATAAAAATTAATGAATGACACTATGCAATGACAGAGTTCGGAAAATATAATTATATCTAATATAGCCTGTTCAGATAAGCCCAGGAGTTCAACTGCACATGCGGGAATGTCGGCGGGAATTTCTCCCTGTACTCTCCCTTCAGTTCCGCCATTTGCAAAGCCTTTTATTGATCAAACACTTAACGTGAATCACTATAAAAACTGATTATGACTCGTTTAAGACTAGGGAACGCTTTGAGAGGTTAGATAAGGGAGATAGTGTTTAATATTTATCAATACTTAGCCAAAGCTAGTATTGAAGTAGTAATGCAAATGGCGGACCCGTCGCGAATAATTCCCGCAGAATTTTGCACATATGTGATTTGAACTATTCCATCAAACTGAACGGCATCTCTTTCCGTCTTATGGAAGGACAATTACTCAATCGTAATTATTTTACAAGATAAGTACAATTCATTTTTTAATGGAAATTGGCAGTTAACTTAATTAAATTTAATTGTTGATCGTCAATCACTCGTGTAATTAATTTTTGTCCAACTTGGCTTCATGATTACAGTATGACAACATTTATGAAAGCTAATCAAAACTTATATTAATAAAGGAATGAGAGTAAAAGGCCTTTGGTTAGCTATTTTAATTAATTAATTTTAAATGTATTTTGTAAAAATGAAATACCTCCTAAATGATGAAAGTAATTTTAGTTTTCAATTCTTAAACAAGAGAATTTTCTAAAAGTTGATATAGATGATAGAATGGGTTTTGCAGAAACGGTGTTAGAAGGGGGAATAAATTAGATATATGGGTTGGATAGATTTAAAAAAAAAAAAATCATAGACAGGTGGAGAGGGTCCTGAGTAACATGTCCCAAAGTACGTAAACATGTTGTTTTTTTCGATTTTGTTTCATGTTACTTTAAACCCCTTTCCCTTGATGAATTTCACAATTGATATCAATTCAAATAAAGATTCACTAATATAACCACTATTTCAGTTCCTTAAAACCATTTCGCACTATTTTAATAGCAGCTTTTGAACTTAAGAATCAATCATAAATGGAGCATTCATAAATAACTGGTATAAAGCAAAGATAAAAATAAATAAATAAATAAATAAACAAAACAAAAGCAAGATTAAAAGCAACAAAAATAACAAAAAACATACCACTGTTTTAGGTTTAGTCGGCTCAGTCAGTTGCTGTGGAAGGAAGGAAAAACATTTATTAGTTAAAAAAATAAAACCAAACAAAATGTTATAGGAAAGAAATGTTAAAGTGAGCGTTTGAAGGAAAGAAAGCCACACAGGGGAGGCACAATCTAGGCATGAGAACAAAAAGGAAATACTTACCTCAATCACAGTTTTAAGACATAAACTTTTTAAAAAATGTTTTAAAATTTGCTAACGTATTTTGTCTACTTATTAGTATTCAATGAAAATTGTATTCAAAAATTCTTCGCATTCTTACACTCAAGTTTTGCCCTTCCGTTTGCAATTAGTTACTATACCACAGGGTGTCTACTCCACCAAAGTCACAAAAATCTCACAAAATTGAAAATAGGGCATGAAAATCAGGAAAAAGTCATGAATTTTGAAACCATGGCACAAAATTTCAGTTTTACCGGTGTCTAACGTAATCCCGGGACTATCTGCCTCCCCCCATTCCTATGTTAGGGTGTGTTTACATCTGATAGTTATTGCAGGATATTTATGTCAGACAGTAATTTTGACTAATGTAAACTGCAGACAATTTATTTCTGAGATATATATTTCTATCAAGAGCAATAAGGATGCGTTTACATCTGACACTTCTCAGAGAAAATATATCTCAGGTGTCCAATAGAAAATTATTATAATCGACACCTGAGATATATTTCCTGCGAGAAGTGTCAGATGTAAACGCACCCATTTACACACCAATTATCAATTATTATATTTTTATTTGTCATTATTCACATTCAGAGTTTCTCATGCAGACTTAAATATTGAGATTGTGTTAATATTGAATTTACTAAATAATGCACATTGACAATAAATATTTAGTTAGTAATATTTTTAGGAAGTTTAAATTCTGCTACCATTGTTCAATATTTTTCAGGCTACTAATTCAATCGTCAGTCTAAAATTTTTAATATAATCGTTTCATCACTTTTAAAGTTAATGTAAATATCCTCTTTAATATACGATGTACATTTTATATGGTTTTATTAATTGTTTTAAATGCAAATGTTTAATGTTTATAAATATCCCGGTAATCCATGTAAGGTTACAAATAATTTTCAGCTAAAAGTTAAGGCCTTTTCTTTTTAAGTGAAATTATTTTCTTATTAAAGGTCATGAAATTGGCTTTCGCACAAGTAGTAGACACCCTGTATTAAGTATTTTTCATTGAGCGATTAAAATTAATTTTAAAACAATTTATGTTTTTTTTAGGACTTGAGGGCAAGGCTTGATGACTGCCTTTCAACGATGCCTTACCTTTGGAGTGAATGTCGGTAGATGCGTTGGAGGTGCGAACGGCGTAGACGGTCCGAACGTAGGATGCAACAATCCTGGCGAGTATCCAGGATAACCAGTGAATCCTATACTCTGCCTGTAGTAAGGAGACTCCATACCCGTAGCTTTAGGAATCTCTTTGAACTGGAACAACAATATTACAAGTTAATAATAACAAATAAATAAATCTTCAAAAACTTTAAATTTAAATAAGTTATAATATGAATATGGCAGGATGGATTGCCCAATTGTTCAAAAACATCCTCTGAAATATAATCTTTCTTGAATTCGATTAATCAGAAGAGATCGTTGACCATAGAAATTAACCAGTATGTAAATAGTCAGAGTTTGGTCATGATAGCTAATGTGGTTATATTTCAAAATAAAAAATAGTTTTCATTAATGCCAATGTTCGGCTTGAATTTCAAGCCTTTTTCAAGGCTATGAGGAAAGGAAGCAGTACTGATCCCGCTGGAAGATTTGGAGATACGTTTCAAAAATACTGTACTAAAAGTAAAGTTAGTTAATAAAATACATTTTTACAAATATATAATATTTACTGATTTAATAAATCCAAATTATCAAAGCAATAAAGTTATATAGATGAATTATTGAGTTACTAAATTCATAAAAGACAAATTCTAACTTTGGTGTAAAGACAAAAACTTTTTCACTTACAATAGGAGGTGTGAAAAGCGTAGGAGGTGGTGGAGGTATAATTGGTGTAGTATGTTGATGCACATGCGTATGCTGATGTTGATGATGATGCATCTCCGTTCGAATGTATGGTCCTCGGTCTTGACTAGCCAGGAACCTCGAGTCGAGCTCTCGTCGAAGAAGGTCGCCTTGATCTGAGGAACAGACATAACCTGTATAACAGCCAAATCATAAATTTCCACGTTCTTAACTTAATCAAATTCATGAAGTTAAGTTGGAAATAATATCTTTAGCCACCACAACTTCAAGAAATCAAACGAAATACCTGATCGCACTTGAAATCCATGTACAAACAGTCAACAAATAATAATAGAAACTGTACAGTATTTAAAGATTATTTAAATTTATTTATTTATTAATATGATATTCATATTGTATAAAATATGGCTGTGGCCTTGCTGAACAATGGGAATGCATTTTCTATTATATCATAGAGTCTGATTGGCTGACCGGTAGTTAAACTGCCAAAAGCCCTCTGCACAACACTCTGAGTCTAACCTTTGTTAATTATGCGTTGGAAGTTGCCTCAACTACAAGTAGACTCTATGCTCACTTCAGTATATTCCTATCTAGGAACTACATACAACAATTTAGACTTAGAAGAAGATTATTATTAAAGTTGAAGGTGATGGTGTGGACGAGTTTTATTCAGTGTGAATAAAACTTGTCCACTAAACACATCATGAAGATTCTTACCGGGATTTAATGTTCGCTCTCAAAATTTAATAATTCAAAAACTATGGACCTCAGAATGGAATTTAAAATCACAATAGACCTTAACACTGCCTAATATAAGATGCCTGATGATGACCCTGAATAGGTTTGAAACGTCGCCAATTAAATTAATGTTTTAAACATTTTTGGGGAGGAACTCCTGCCGTTTTCTTCAAGATTATAATTGCTGGAAAAATTTTATTTTCCTCTATGGATCCTGGTTTATACTGAGGCATGTGATATGGTCTATTTTTCCTCATAAATCCTTCCCTTTCATACCAATTATTGCCTTCATTATGAATTTAAGTGATCTTTTGGTCGCCTTTTGATTGCTACCAGAAATAATTTATCCCACAGGAACCACCAGGTCATCCCATAAAGTTATGTCAGTTTATGCCAGCGGACTGTGGAACGTGTCAATCATAAAGTTTTTCTTCTAGCTCTTCAAATGTTACAACAGGATTTTCTTCTACAGTAGCCTGCAGCAGTTTGTCGTCAAGCTCTGTTGGTCGACCCGTATGAAGCTCGTCTTTAAGCTTGTGGTTTCCCGCTCGAAATCAAACCACCACTGCACTTGTCACTCATTAATAACATTTTTGCCATATATTTCTACAAGTTTTCAATAAGTTGAAGCAGCATTTTCTCCTTTATCGAATTCCCAAAGCATAACATGGCGTAAATGGTGACTTGGGAGATCCATTTCAAATGAAATTTCAGCATAGAATAAATAAGTTTCATCAGAAGTTTTAAAATATTTTGGTCTAAGGTTCGTTAATAGAATCCTACTCACTTGACTGAAAGAGTGATTCCGCAGAAAACGGATTCGCTGAAGGAGGCGGTGCAGTAGACACAGGAGGTGGCGCAGGGGGGAACATGGGAGCCGGGAATTGGGGGTGGCTGATCCTCGAAGACGGAGGTGGCACTTGAGATCCGCTACTCGAACTGCAAATAAAATACGTGTTAGTGACCGATATGCTGCCGATTTACTTAAGTTAAATTATTTTAAGGTTCTGTGATATTGGCATACCTGACCCAAACGGAAGGTTGTTTGTAAGATAACGAAGACTGCTGAGGTGGAGGATGATAAGGTGGAAGGCTTACAGGGGTGCCAACACTTCCCCTACTCAAACTGCTCACATTGCTGCTGTGAAATTTTAGTGGAAGATTTATTCAACTTTGAAATAATACAATAAAGCAATAGCAATAGTTAAAATTTAAATATGAGATATGTAAGATGAAAAGTAAAATAAAAATGCCTACCTATAGCTGTCTCGTTCTCTCGTGGGACTATGGCCTCTAGGACTGTGGCTCCTTCCCACTATTGCGGAATTGACTGTTTCTCTGTGACTAGTTGTCGTCGTTGTTGTTACAACTGAACTTGCTGTAGTCACCAGTTTCAGACCGACTGGTGAACGGTTTACCCTCTGCAACATTATACACAAAATGATATACTAGTTCTTACTAACATGATCAAATTTTATTTACTAGCTAATAATTAATGTTTTAGAATCTCAAAGCGACAAAATGATTATCCTACCAACTCTTACAATAAGTGGTGTTTCTAGTCCGCTTTTGCTGGCCAGGTAATACACTTTCAAAACTGAACTATGCATGTATCGAGCCAATTTCATGCGTTGTTGTGTATTTCTTGGCCACTTTCTGACAGGAACGGGAGAAGGATCACTCTCCTCCAAGCTTAAGGTGGAGCTTGATTATATACTTTTTAAATATCCATCATCTTATGGCATACCATGACATCGGAGTACCGCTTTCACTGTCTCTGATGTGAAGGTCTGACAAATTATTTCCTCTGGAGCAGACTTCACTCCACATTTGTATACGCATGGAACCGACTTCTGTTTCACCACTTTGTGTGGATAGTGCATTTTATTCTTACTGCCAGATGTATTACCCAGGGAAGGTGATTCTGGGGAGTGTGCTCTACGTGACCCCGCTCAATGTGAGTGTTTAGTTTACTGTGTGTGTAGTGTTCCGTTACTCAGGAAGGGAGGGTCGTAAAGCCCCAAGCAACTACTCACCTGCTTTATTATTAATATTATTGATTGGTAGTGTGTCCTACTTCATTGGTAATTACACCAAGAATAGTATCTTCTAAAACTCATTCTAGGAAGCAATAGCAATCAGGAGCTGCTGACGAACATCAGCATTTTCTAGTTCAGACACGACGAAATGGAAATATAGACAATACTAGCGATCAAATACATTCTATAAGGTCAGAATAACGATCTCATTTCACAATGTGCCATATGGTTATTATGTAGATTTGTGTAACATATTTTTGTGAGATTTTCGTTAGTTTACTCCCTGTAATATATGTGCGTTCAACGCTAAAAACCATGGAAGTTTTATTGATAAAAATTTGCTCTAAAACAAAATAAGTGTCTGTAAGCTAATATGGGGCTTTACTGTTTTAATCGTTACTTGCAGCCAGTCACCAAATGCAGGCCACTAAGGTAGAACTGCCAGTGGGGGACTCTACTTGACCTTGGCTAGGTCCGCCAACCGCTTTCTCTTTGCCTTCGATGCTACCGACCATGAGGCATGAATGAGCCAATAGTGGTTGAATTGCTGTTAAAGTCAAATAAAAAAATAATCATAAATTTTGTGTAAATGCCTTTTTTTTATGTTGCACCAACTTCTAGACCATTTTCTCAACGAGTCCTAAAATGAGAAAAATCCCTACTATGGGAAGGGCATGAACCCCTCCCCCCCACCTTCTCCCTCATGAGAATCCAAGGCGATAGTCACTAGACCACGAGGAGACACAAAATATTTCTTTTGTGTAAATATTTCAGAAAGACAAGTGCGTTAATAGATTGAACTCTATTTGATACTTAAAGAATTTCATAGAAAGCTATTTTTTCTGTATACAGACGATGAAATTGGTTTTGAACAAATGAAGAAGTGTTGTGCCAATAGATTTAAGAAATGGAAGGAAGGGAGGACAGAGAGGGGGCCCCCTCAGTCCTGTCGGTGACTTGAGCATCCAATATCAGTCTAATTACTGAAGAGGTTGGGGGAAAGGGGGAGCTGTTTTCCGGTCGGCAACCTTCCCATTAATATTAATCAGATTAGGTTATGCTACAGCACCTCTCACTCAATTAGTCTTGGTTAACTCTCATCCGACAGTTTATTTATTCCTAACTATATCTCCAGCAACTCAATAATATAATAATAGGATTGTGGATTTAGAGATCTGCCGTTATCTTCATCGATCCTGACTGGACTCTTAAACTTGAATTATTAGAATGATAATAATAATAAAGTCTATGCCTCATATCTGAGGAATGTTTCTCGGCTAACCAATAAATAAATACAAAAGTAGTGGCCCATTATTATTGGTGGTTGGCCAATATTTGTGTACCTGCAGTTCCCTTCTCACCAGAACACCAATGCGGGATAGGACCAGCGATGACCAGATTAAGCATTAGAAGGTGGGCTGAGCCGAACATAGGAGGGAGTGGGGTAAAAACTCCACGTAGAGACTGGCAAAGTAGTTCTTATGCTTCGTGGGCAGGTCTAAGGGTGCATTTACATCTGACACTTCCCGCAGGAAATATATCTCAGGTGTCGGATAGATATTCTCTTGAATATTTGCATAATGACAAAATAGCTAGACATTTATGTCATGGATATCTATACGATAGTTCTGGATTTGGTATAACTTACGATAAATGTATGGCCTGTTTACACACATACATTTGTGTCCTGTGCTAGCAAATAATCAGTGTTTACTTCTGATGGTATAGAAGTGTCGACAATACAGCTAGTAGCCAAAATATTTATCCCAGACAGAAATTATTCACAGTTTACATTCGTCATAATTTCTGTCTGACATATATATCCTGCAATAAATATCAGATGTAAACGCACCCTAAGGTAAGACTAGTAACAACTCTCCTTATAGGACACTGGAGAATGCATGGGCATCTCTACTCCAAGGGGACTGACTAGGACTACATGGTGCAGAATTTGCCTTGAGGATGATGAGACGCTGTATCACATTATATGCAGATGTCCAGCACTTGTAGCTAAGAGATATGTGCATTTTCGTGTCGACAATCCAAGGAGGATACCTGAATTGAACCTTAATGCCCTCTGAAGGTTCATTGCTGATGCTGGGCCGGGTGTTATAACAGTCCGGCATGTCGGGTGGCACAATAGGTCTTACAGACTTCGGTGTGGTTATCCGGGTCTATCCGGGCACCCGTTTTTGTTTTTTTCAATTATAATATTGGAAACTAATGAATTTTGGGTAAACGCCCACTCCTGCTCGGCAGATTTTGGTGGTTAATGAACTCATCCAACCGTTTCTTAACGGAATGTTGAATGCTGAGTTTTAGGTTGAATTATATGTTGGACTGCTATTGTCTTATCAGACTCACTGTGTGTGCGCACACATGTGTGTGTTTATTATGTTGTGTTAACAGGCGCAGAATGTTGATGCAGTTTGTTGTTGTATCTAGACACTTTGTCCAACCTTGCACACATAAAGAACCTCCTCTTTCTTGAGATCGAACCTCCTCTAACTAACCCATGAAAATAATATGTATAATCTTAAAGCTGCAGTATGACATTTTCATATTTTATCATAATCTGAACATTGTGTAGATTATTTTATTGCATTCATGGAGATAATTATTTACTTATTCCTATGTAAAAAATAATTGAAAAAACATTTAAATTGTAATTGAACGATGAAAGGAAGATGATGTGTGCCTCACCTGAGAGGTAGGAGGTAGATATGGCGTCGAGCTATAAGGAGCGTAGAGAGGAGGATGGTATATAGGAGGAGGAGCTTGATGAGAGCTCGGCTGAGGCGGATGAGGATGAGCTGAGTGAGGATGTGCATGAGGATGGGACGGATGGGAGTGCGGATGTGGGTGAACGTGAGCGTGAGGATGAGGATGAGGATGAGGATGAGGGTGGGGAGGGTAAGGAGAAGAAGGGTATCCCGAAGGAACACTGCTCACTACAGTTGGAGCAACGGGAGGTGGACCGTATGGACTCGAGTGAGCTGGAGGACTCAGCCTTTCTGTCTTAGGCGCAACACCGTTTGGAACCTGGAAAAACAGAAACAAAAACAAAATAAAACATTAAATATAATATCAAGTTATAAAGAAAAATATATTGAAATTAAATGTTGATGTTTCAATACTTCAATAATAAAATTATTATCCATTTAGCACATATAAATTAAATACTGATAATAATATATTAATTTATTGTTAAACACAAAAAATTACTTGATAAATTGTAATATTTGATCATTTTATTGATACTTTTTGTTTATAATATTTACTAAGTTGAGAATAATCAGAACTTTAGTCAGAATAATATGTATTTGATTTGAGTTTCTGAACTGACATAACATTTAGTATGTATTAACTCTAATAAAAAAATGTAATATTTTTTATTTATTTATTTTTTAAAATTATTTATGCAGAGTTCACAACATAGGCGAATAATTCATTAGAATGGCAGAATCAAAGTCAGTCTAAGTGACAGTCAGTTGGTTATAAAATGAACAAATCTAACACAAATTATAAAACAAAATAATTACATACAATACAAATAAAATATAATAAAATATTTTCATTAAAGATTACATATTATTATACTTTCGAGTAAATGTGTGTATATTTTAAATGTGTTAGAAGTGTTTACATGTACGAACTATCTTCTGTCAGTAAGTCATGTAGTCGTGTAAAATTGTTAAGTTGCTGCGTAGTCTATAGTCAGTCAGTATATGTTTAAAAGTTAAATGTAACCTTCTTAGTTAAAAAGAAGCTCATTATCAAAATGACCCACTTTAGTTGGTAGTTAAGTGAGAATTACTAAAACTGAAATCAAAATATTCTGATATATTTTTTATCATGTATCATTGATACAATACTAAGGAAAAATGTAGAAGGGAGAGCATTGGGTTGGCATGGAATAACCTAGGCCAAAATGGTACAAAAATATAATACTTACGATAATAGGCTGCTGAGGAGGCTGTGGCTGCTGTACCGCCTGTTGTTGAATGGCAGGCTGAGAGGGCGGCACGAGAATGTGCGGCTGGTGGTGAGCTGGATGTTGGTGCTGATGTTGGTGTTGGTGCTGGTGTTGATGTTGGTGCTGAGAGACCGGAACTACCTGTGGTGGTGGTGGCGGTGGTGTCGGAGTATGGTGCTGAGGGACAGGTTTCTCTTCTCGAGGTGATATTGGTGCAGGGGCGTGTCCATTGACAGTTGGTGGTACCACCTGCACCATAGGTGGCACCACAGGTGTCGGCATGGCTCCTGCAGGTGAGTCGTCCTCCCTATCATCTGCGTCATCTGCAAAATAATGGCAAGGTTAACGGGACATGAACAGTAACTTGCCGAGAGCTTGAAAAAATAGTCCGTTGCTGGGGTGAAACTATCCTAGATCCTGGACAGCTTCCGATCAACAGTTAAATCAGAGGGTTAAGTCCAGTGAAACTCCTCAGTTCCCTGTAAAAAAAAAAAATAACACTACTGGGGGTTTACTACCGAACTATCTTACTAAAAGTGACATATTCCTAAGTCATTACCCTAAATATGGTTTCTCCTGAACTATTTCACCAAAGGTGGTGCACTACTCATTTTAACCGCAAAGATGCTGCGAACCCTTACTAAAGTAGGAAACTTGAACTATCCAGCTAAATGAGACATACTGCTGATCAATCCCGCCAAAGGAGATGTGTTAATGAACTAACTCGCTGTGTCACTGAGGTCACTGAAGGTCACCTCAGCTTTTTCATCCTAGGCCAAACGCTCCTCAACTACTATGCTTTTGGCGACATTAACTTGACCTCCCCAGCAAAACGTGGTAAATTTTTGAACTATCCCGTTGTTGGCGGTGCCTCCTGTACGAAGCCCCAAAGGTGGTTAATCCGTCGAGGTTCTGATGAATACTGCCAAAGGGAATATCTTACTGAACAACCCAGCAAACAGAATCCAAATGCGA
This sequence comes from Gonocerus acuteangulatus, assembly GCA_946811695.1. Taxonomy (NCBI): domain Eukaryota; kingdom Metazoa; phylum Arthropoda; class Insecta; order Hemiptera; family Coreidae; genus Gonocerus; species Gonocerus acuteangulatus. Next base: position 118,887,368 of record OX328124.1, on the reverse strand, counting down.
CGCGCTTCCCTAAAAACCCCGTCAAAAGCGACGCGCTCCCCCAATTTCCACACCAAAAGCAACGCGCTCTTCCAGATACTCCGTCAAAGACGGCGGGCTCTCCCAACCAGCTCGCAAAAAACGACGAGTGGCCCCAACTACCAAGTGCTCCTCTAAGTATCCTGTCAAAGACGTTTTCCTCTACAATACCGTGGAAAGTAATATGCTCCTCTACCAACAAACTCCCCCCAAAAGCGAGGCGACCTCCCAACTACCTCGCCAAACGTTACGCGTGTAATATATGACGTCATACCTGAGTCTATAGCTCTTTGGGCCATGTTTTATATCTAACCGCCTAATGTAAAATAAAGGTTGTGTTAAATCCTGCATCAAGTGTGGTTCACTCTTCCTTTGCCCCATGATAATTTAATAATAATACATGGTGTCAAGTGTGGGGTAGGTCCTTCAAAAATGAAGGATGAGGTTTTGAAGATTGCAATACTGTTAATGAATATGGGTGAAGAAGCAGTGGATATTTATAATACATTTCCTGATGATAAGAAGAAAACTCTTGATAAAACATTAGAAGCTTTTGACAACTATTGTGTACCTGCAGTTAATTATGCAGTGGAGACCTATAAGTTTAATAAGATAATTCATGGACCTGACAAAAATTTTGATACATATCTAACTGAACTGAAGACTCAAGTGAGTAAGTGTTCTTTTGTTTGTACTAATGAAAATTGTAAACAATCTTACTCAGATAGAATGATAAGGGATCATATTATAACTAACATTAAAGATTCTGAGGTTCAACAGTCCCTCCTCAAGTTCACAACTGAGCAAAATCTTGAAGAAGTAGCATCATTATGCCGTGCTTCAGAGATGGGAAGAAATTATGGACGAGAACTAAAACCTATAAGTGACTTTAAAGAGACTAGTGAAGTTAATTATATGAGGGGACAGAAAAAAGAGAAAAATAGAAGTCTCTATAATAATGAGAAGACAGGTGAAAGATATCTTTGTAAAAAATGTGGTAGCCAACATAAACCTAAGAACTGTCCAGCTTATAATAAAACATGTAAACTATGTCATCGAAAAAACCACTTTGCAGTCGGTTGTTTTCTGAAAACCCGTAAGAAGAGGGTACATGAAGTTGAAGCTAAGGATGGATCTTCAAGTGAATCAGATATTTTTGTTTGTGATAGTTTGGAAGTTGAACGAGGTGTTTCTGAAATTAAAAAGGTCAATAAGTGGACTGAGTTCATAAAAATTAATAATGTACCAGTAAATATGAAATTGGATTCATGTGCTGAGGTGAATATTTTACCATTAAAAATTTATAAGCAATTGAAAATTAATTGTAAATTAAAGAAGACTAGGATTAGAATTAAGTCCTATGGCGGCTTCCCTAGTGAGCCCATAGGTGAAGTCAAGCTTAAAAGCTGTTATAAAAATAAAGAAGAACTTCTGGATTTCCTTATTGTCAATCTTGATGCTCCACCAATTTTAGGAGAGAAATCTTGCCTGAAATTTGGTCTCATAAAAAGATTATATGGCATAGATCAACAAGATTCCTCAACTAACTATAAACAATATCATTGTTCTGATCAATCAATTAAAATTATGGTACTTGCGGACTAGTTGCACCGATCTCGAGAACTGGCTCCCGTTCAGGCTCCCAGTCAGTGATCCGGATCAGGCAATATGGCGACCTGTTATTCAGACCACTTATGGCACCAAGACCATGTATTAATATTATCAACGAGTTGGATTGACTAGAGTTTCGATATATCCTTGAAAGAGCGTAGCGAGCGGAAACACATAGCAATTCTGCCATTAACATAAGTCCTATTAATTTCCTAGATTACATAACATTAGCAATTATGTTAATTTAATAATTGCTATGCGTTTCCGGTCGGTACGTTCGCTCAAGGTTATATCGAAACTGTAGTTAATCCAACTCGTTGGTAATATATATCACTGGTTTATATCGAAACTGTAGATTTCTTGGTGTAAAATATTGCGTTGCTGCAAAAATGCAATTGCATCTTTTTCGGTTGTTGGTAAATTCCAAAGACTCATTTTGACCGTGGAGAGAACAGCACAAAGGACAAAAATTGACTCTAAAATCAAACAACACTCACAACTCACTGAAACAATAAATTTTAAAGGAGACGAATTTAAGAGCAAGGCACACAAAACAATGAAGACTAGAGCGGGAAAGAGAACAACCAATGAAATTGCTCAAAAGATCAACCAATAGAAATGCTAGTTGTTCTCTTTTCCGCTCTTATAATGGAGATAACCTCATAATAACCTGTCATTTCATGAACTGAGCCTGAAAGGGAGCCGGTTCTGGAGATCGGTGCAACTAATACGTAAGTACCAAAATTATTAATAAGAAATTTAGTGATCATGTTGCCAAAGAGAATAGCAAATCTAAGGAAATGCCAGACGACAAAACTAAAATGTTTATTGAAGGAAACAAGGATCTGTTTTCTGGAATAGGAAAAATGCCATTTAAAGTAAAAATTAAGTTAGGAGAAAATGCTGTCCCTGTTGTAAAACCAGCTAGACGCCTCCCAGAAAGTCTGAAAAGTAAGTTGAAAAAGGAACTGCAGAGGCTCGAAAAACTTGGAATTTTGGAAAAAAACGGAGGAACCTACTGAATGGGTCCACGATATTGTAATTGTGGAAAAAAAGAACGGTGATGTGCGACTTTGCCTCAATCCTATACCATTAAATAAATATTTAATGAGAGAACACTACAGCATTCCCACACAGGAAGAGCTGACAACAAATTTAAGTGGAAAATCTTTCTTCACTGTACTTGACATGAAAGAAGGCTTTCACCAATTCGAACTTGACAAAGAATAAAGAAAACTATGTGTAATGGCAACCCCATTTGGACGTTATAAGTACATTAGACTGCCTTATGGCCTTTCCAGTTTTCCTGAAATTTTTCATAGAAATAACACTAAAGTTTTTGGTAATATAAAAGGAGTCCAAGTGCTGTATGATGACATTGTCGTGGGTGGTTCTACAGAAGAGGAACACGATAAAATATTGGAAGCTGTACTTGAACGTGCAAGAAGAAATAACGTTAAATTTAATAGAAACAAAGTCCAATATAAATTAAGTGAAATAAAGTACATGGGGCTAATATTTTCAGCTGAAGGTATACAGCCCGACCCTATGAATATAAAGGCTATAAGTGCCATGGAAAAGCCAAAGAACATTAAGGAGCTACAGAGTTTTTTGGGAGCTGTCAATTTTATTAATAAGTTTATTCCAACTTACTCCGAAATTACTGCACCAATGAGAGAATTACTTCAGAAGAAGAATCCCTGGAATTGGACCTCAAGACAACAGACATCTTTTGAAGCCATAAAAAAGACTGGTAACTAATGCACCTACCCTAAAAATATTCGACCCTAAGCTACCTATATTAATACAGACGGATGCTTCACAGCATGGTTTAGGTTGTTGTTTAATACAAAATGGTCAACCCGTCGCCTTCGCTTCCCGTAGTTTAAATTCTTCAGAAAACAATTACAGTCAGATTGAGAAAGAGATGCTGGCACTTTGTTTTGCTTTAAATAGATTTCATAATTTTGTTTATGGCCATAATAATGTAAGGGTTCAGTCCGACCACAAGCCCTTATTGAAGATAATACAGAATGATATCTATAAAAACTCTGCCCGTTTGCAGCTTAAGACCATAAAATATGATTATACTTTAGAATATATTCCTGGAAAGGAGATGTTTATGGCAGACATGCTTTCTCGTTTACACCTTCCAGAAACGGGCCCAGAAGATGTAGATATGTCACAAATTGTTCATTCCGTTTCATTAGAAGAATACTTGCCTATTCCATTGGAGGAAATTAATTTTCTAAAACAGGCAACTTTAAACGATCCGACATTGGTTGAATTGCAAAAACAAACGCATTTGGGATGGATAGGTGTTGACAGGAAATTGCTGCCACCAGATTTAAAACTTTTTTATGACCTACGAGATAATCTAACTTCTAAAGATGGTCTCATATTTTTCAATGCCCGAATTGTTGTACCCACCAGCTTGAGAAACCATATGATGGAAAAAGTTCATAATATAGCCCATTTGGGAATAAAAAAATCTGAAGCCAGAATGAAGACTATAATGTATTGGCCTAGAATGTCCTCGGACATTGCTGATTTCATAGGGAAATGCTCTATTTGTCAAATGTTCTCAAACAACAATGTTAAAGAGCCACTTATTCCAACAAAAGTTCCCCAATATCCTTTTCAAACATTAGGAATGGACATAGGGGAATATAAGGGCCAAATATTTCTGGTAGTGGAAGACTATTATTCCCGCTGGCTAGATATACTACCCTTGAAAAATAAGTCTTCCAATGAAATAATTAAGAACTTAAAAGTACTTTTCAGTAACTTTGGTATTCCCGAAACTGTTCTCTGTGACAATAACCCATTTTAAAGGTTGGAACTACAAAGTTTTAGCAAGTCATGGGGTTTCAAGATTATTACTTCTAGTCCATATCATAGTAAGTCAAATGGTCTATCCGAAAAAGGGGTGGGAATCGCAAAAAAACTAATTAAGAAATCTATCCAGTCTGATAGTGACATTCGTTTAGCTTTATTGGAGTATAGAGCTACCCCTCTTACTGGTCTTTCTTTCTCTCCAAGTCAACTTATGATGGGACGATTGCTTAGAACAAATGCACCAGCAACAATTGAGCTGCTTTTACCTCAAGCACCCTCAGAAGACATCCGCAGCCGTATGGAAGAATTGAAGATTAGAGCCAAAGCTTACTATGACACCAGCGCAACTACAGAAAGAAACTTCATTCCTAACCAGCCAATTTATATTCAGGGGAAAGAAGCTTGGAAGCCGGGATGGATAACAGAGAAGCTCCCTCAGCCTCGATCCTACACAGTTAGAGATACTAGTGGGAAGGAGTATCGGAGATCTTCCATTCACATCCGAAATAGAAAAATTTCTGATCCTGATTTGAAGGATCAAGAAGAGCAACCCAATCAGGGTATCCATTCAAATCAATCCCAGCATCGCTCGCCTGAAATGGAATCCACAGCTCAAGCCTCTCCTGAACAAAGGTTTCAAACATCCCGATCTGGCAGAAGTATAAAAAAACCAGAGAAACTCTATCTGTAACACACATTGGTATTATGACCCAGAGCTATTGTAGGTTATTTTTTGTAAATTATTAATGAAGTATTTAAATTTAATTTTTGTATTTGTAGGATTTTTCATTGATATGTTTTATTCTTTTCACTTTGATTTTATGAGAATTTGTCTTTTATTTATTTTATTTTTCATTAGCTCAGGGAAAGGGTGTAATATATGACGTCATACCTGAGTCTATAGCTCTTTGGGCCATGTTTTATATCTAACCGCCTAATGTAAAATAAAGGTTGTTGTGTTAAATCCTGCATCAAGTGTGGTTCACTCTTCCTTTGCCCCATGATAATTTAATAATAATACAACGCGCTCTCCCAACCACCCCACCAAAAGTTACGCGTCCACACAACTATCTCGTCAAAGACAGCGCGCTCACCCGCAGTATCCCACCAAAAGTTGCGCGTCCACACAACTATCTCGTCAAAGACAGCGCGCTCACCCGCAGTATCCCACCAAAAGTTGCGCGTCCACACAACTATCTCGTCAAAGACAGCGCGCTCACCCGCAGTATCCCACCAAAAGTTGCGCGTCCACACAACTATCTCGTCAAAGACAGCGCGCTCACCCGCAGTATCCCACCAAAAGTTGCGCGTCCACACAACTATCTCGTCAAAGACAGCGCGCTCACCCGCAGTATCCCACCAAAAGTTGCGCGTCCACACAACTATCTCGTCAAAGACAGCGCGCTCACCCGCAGTATCCCACCAAAAGTTGCGCGTCCACACAACTATCTCGTCAAAGACAGCGCACTCACCCGCAGTATCCCACCAAAAGCGACTTTTCCAATACAATCCCGTAAAAGGTTACTTGCTCCTCGACTATCGCGCCACTCGAACTATTTGGCCAAAGCCAACGCTAACACCAATCTCTTCGTTATTCCTGTACTATTGTAGCAAAAACGGAAAGCACCTGGGCTATCTCACCTCCTAAGTTTTCTACTAGTGAAATCCTGAGATAATTAAGCTTTCATAATGGGCTTTGATATTGGAGTGTTTACTTCCTTTGCAACGTAAACAAATATCCAATGATATCTGTTACGAAAGTAAATTTGATGATTAATGCGAGTTAATTAAGTGTTCACAAACCGGCTGACCTAATTCAATCCCGGAATTAACTTCAGCATGTGTAGGTACATGCATACACATACACCAGTATTGCAGTAATAAATTATTTAAGAAATATAAAATAATTTATTATAAATAAAAACACTGAAAGAGCTAAATTATATGTTTGTTATTATTTTGCTTACAGATGTATACAATTATAGCAGTGAAGAGAAAAATATACTCACGTTTCCGAGCAGGTGGAGGTGACGCAGAGAACAGGACAGAACCGGAATCAGAGTTCTGAAAATAACAAAAAACATATTAGCTTTCATATATTAAATAAGTTATATAATTTAGCTTGTCAATTGGCGGTTTTTATTGGCTACAACATTATCAACATAAACATAAAATCATATTACATTATTAAGAAATGGCATTTTTATATTCTTGTATAATCAGATAGTCTGCTGGATATATCTTATGGTATTTCCTCGCTTTAGCAGACTTTTTATTTTTAATGAATTAATGACTGAAGGTAGCCAACGTTTAGGCACTATAATACACTACATTTTATAAACAAAAACATGTACAGTAAAATATATATAAAAAAAATTGTATTGAATAGTCGTTAATTGTCATTGAGATATACCATAAACCACCTCCCTACCTTAATTGTGTAACATGGGTATATGAGTGTATGAATGTATACAAGTTGGTAGATATTTATACATACTAATATTTCAGATAATTATTTTTGTGTATATCAAATAATAATTTAAGAAATCGCTCCAATGCGGGTGTACTTATCTCATAATTTGAACAAGTGTCATATAATCATTCATTTTAATATATAATATAAAGTAGGAGTACCTTACATGCTGGGTAACAGGTATTTAATATGAAACATGTGTAGCATGCCACACCCGGTAACACCTATCTAATATAAAGTAGGTGTAGCATGGCACACCGGGTAACAGCTAGTATCTAATAAATATATTTAATGAATTATCACATTATTTAGTTTTGTTGTTTTTATAGCCCCACATCTTTGGCGACGGTCTCTTTTAACAGTTAATAAGTAAAATAATAGAAAATAAAAAATAAATACGATTTTTATCTTTCTTCTGGACAATGTCAATTTAAAATGTTATTCGATGTACATTTCATTAATTATATTTAATTTTATTAAATTTGACAGTACATGATGAGTGTTTTAAAATGTTGGAATATAGTGTCGATGTAAGGGCTACCTGTTGATATTATGCCATGTAAGTTATGTGGTATGTATTTGCAAGTTGTCTCTTTCAGTTGACACTCAAACAGTATGTGTTTTACTGTAATATCCTGTCGTTGGTCTGTCTGTCTTTTGCATGAGATAACCGTGTGTCAGTTACGACAATGAATATTACATTTAAATTAGTTATTATGGGAAGCAGGAATAGTAATATGGTTTTCTGCAGATAATCATCTAGAAGATTCAATAAATAAAAGTCTGTTTTTGTTTATTGAAGTTGTGTTGTCTTGACCGATGATGAAGATGGTCCTCCAAATACCAGCCCATTATTTTTTAACATTATAAAGATGTCTGTAAAATTATGCACCCTCCCTTTTGTAATGATCAAGGCGTTGAAAACAAAGAATAAATAAATGATAAATCCAAACTGAAATATCCCGCCGTCATAATTTTCTTTTTCCAATTCAAACTCTCATTAAAACAAACGTCATTAATAATATTATATCAGCGTGTGATACCGCGTCATATTTCTATGCTCAGGGATTTGACTTGTTGGATCAAAAGAACGAATCTATGAGAGCATTCGTTCGTTCGAGAACTAGCTCAGTTCTCGAACCCAAGGAGTATAGAGGAGAACGTGGGCTTACTTGGCAAGATGCAATCTAGAGTGACGTCATTGGCCTATGACGTCCATTCCTTCTGGTTCCATCCCGTTACCAAAATGGCCATTACATAGACTGTGTAAACAACTAGTTTTATACTGATTTTTAAAAGTGGCCAAAAATCTCAATGATTTTTTTTATTAAATAAGAGAAGGTAAACTAATAAATAGCAAACCATTTTATTAAAACATTCTGATAAAAGAACTACTTATATTAAACATTTAAACAATATCCAAATAGGAAAACCAACAAACTCCAAGGTCTCCACCACAAATGATTTATTTTATTCACCCACAAAGCATGCTTTCGGAGTCTACAGCTCCATCCTCAGTGCTTCTAGTTCTTCACTGAGAAGAAGAGATTTTTATTTACAAATTGAATATACAATATGTACATTGAGTTTTACATGTTATTATATATTTTACATGTTATTTTGTTTATTGACTAACTAAATACACAATGAGTATTGTTGAAAGTTTGGGAAAAATTATACAAAAACCCAAGCAAACTCCGAAAGCATGCTTTGTGGGTGAATAAAATAAATCATTTGTGGTGGAGACCTTGGAGTTTGTTGGTTTTCCTATTTGGATGCAGTACCACCACCGTCCAGCCAAATCAATGTCAAGAAATTTAAACAATATGTTTCTTCATTTATTAGAAAATTTAAAGAAAATGTTTTACAATTATAAGTCTGACACACACACTTCTTTCGGATATCGATTATATCGTCGGTACAAATGCAAAGTATCGAATGTGAAAAACGCATTTTTCATTTTCAATCTTTACTGATTGTTGTTGGACTGATGTACGGCAAAATCTAGAATCTACGTTCACTAAGTAACCACTGTCAAAAAATCGAATTTGCAGACTATTTGACTGTCCAAAAGCAGTAACGAATAAAAGTTTTTTAAATCTCGAAAGTGGTGATTTCACATTCGATACTTTGCATTTGTGTCGACGATATGCACTCTTTCGATTTTAACAGTTGATGCTCGCCATGTAGATGATCTATCTAACTTTGGACGTGGACCTTGTAGCAGGTTAGTGCTTCCGAAGAAGAAACATCTGATCGAAATCGATTAATTATAAAATTTGGAAGGCTCTACCCAAACTTTGGATTCTACCAATCTTGTCAGAATACACACTTCCACCAGCCTTCTTCATAATTTTTATTAACTGCTTATTGCCAACGGCCATAGCCACGTTGAATACACCGGTTCCCGCAGATCACCGAAGTTGAGCAACGTCGGGCGTGGCCAGTACCTGAATAGGTGACCGACCACGTGCTGTTGGCATTATAAAAGGGTGGCAACCTATAGATAGCCCGGCGCTATTGGCCAAGTTGTAGATGCGACGTAAAAAAAAAAAAAAAAAAAAAAAAAATGCTTATTGCATTTATATAGAAAGGAGACGAGCAATCAGTGACGCCAGGAACTTTTATTGCGGGTTGCCTTCTTTCTATCACGTTGGTTCCAGCGAGGTATCTCCCGTCCAAAGAGATTCAAAAGGTTACCTACCACTCATAGAGGGCTCAACTGGAGTGACGTCAACAGAAAAAATAATTTTATTATTGAAGAAGGAAATCCTGTTTATTTAACTGATAAATAAATATGTGTAGTTTATGAATTAGAGTGTGTATTTTTATGGTTGCACATTACATTCCTCATATCACTACAACAAGATTCTGAATTTTTCCCTCTGATTTCTCTCTCACAATCTCTCTCTCTCTCTCTCTCTCTCTCTCTCTCTCTCTCTCTCTCTCTCTCTCTCTCTCAATCACACTTATACACAACAGATGGGAATAGAACAAGGTCTGAGAAGGAAGAAGAAGTTATGGGAGAGCCTATTTTTCATTAGTAACTCCCCGAGTTTGATATCCAAAGTGATGAGATAATGAAATTGTGAGTCGGGATTAAAAATTTGATGATGGCAATATAGGTGAGGGGTATTGCTGACGAGGTTTATTGCGGGGGACCACCGCTTCACTCCGAATCCACTCGGGGTTTTTAATCTCTTATCCCTCCCCCTTCCACTCCTCGAATCCTAATTGCTCAAAGCCACGCCCCCCCCCTCAGGGCAATACTTCACAGACTCTACCCCCCCCCCCCAACCGGCGTTCGGCCCTTTCAAATTTAATAATCTTCATCTATTGGCTGTTTAGCCGAATTAAATTTACATTTAATGAAAAGTCCCGGGAAAGTTGAAGAGGCGGGAGTAAGTTTATTCCATGAATAGGCCATAAGATGGCGGAGAAGTTTGAACCAACTTAAGCATCTTCCCTCACTCGCCTCGGGAATAGTTTGATTAATGGAGAACCTCTCATTATACCAGAGAGTATTATCTTTTAATTACTCCGCCATTTTCAGACAAGATAAACAAAAAGTTGCAGCTTTTGTGAACATTATCTTTAGCCTACTTCCGCTTTATTATCGTTCTCCTTCCTCTATATTCAAATAATATATATATATATATATATATATATATATATATATATATATATATATATATATATATATTATTACAGACTCGGCATATAGCTTACTAGAATCATAGATGATAATTACTACATTCAGTAGGTAGGTAGATCCTTTTCGGCACCTACCTTCATCGGCGAGTGACGAAACGCAATTTGTTTACCGTTTATAAAGGAGCACGCAGAAGCATTAAAGGTACAAATGGTAGGTAAGGCACAAAGAAGAGGATAGTAGGGAGATAGTTTGGCTAGTACTATGTTCCGGCCGCCTGAATTTTCCCTTCAGCGGGTGCCGAATTAATTAATTAAAGTCCAGGTGGGCCTAGGGACGGTCTAGGACGTCCAAACCCCGAACATCAGAACTGCTAAACAGATTTTTTTTGTTGGCTCTGCTGTACACAAACTTTCCTTAGCCATACGTTAAAAAGTCATTTGGAAAGCTTTTTTTTTTTTTTTTTTTTTTTTTTTTTTTTTGATTTTTCACGAAAAATGTCATGTGAATTCTCAAAAAGAATATTTTAGGCGCAACAGCAGGAAACTAACAGTATTCTAAGCGGAAATTAATCCCTCCGCCTTCGCTCATGGAAAACAGTGTTACAAATACGTTTCTCATTTTCTTACGTTCTTTTACTAAAATACTCTTTTTACTGTTATACGAAATTTAAACAAAATAAAAACATCCAATTGAAAATTAAGTCCAACTGACACCAAAGGCGTCCAAAAGGACGAATCCGACAGTTTTAGGCACTTCTTTCTCGGATTGATATCGTCCCATCGAAAATACTTCAGGACCGTGTTTGTAGAGAATTTAGTAAGCTTTCGAATAGTCACTTTCCGCTTACGACAATTTCCCAAAACGGTTGGGCATTTTAATTGATATTTAAAAAAATATCAAAAGATCCATAAACTTTTTATGCCTGTTAATAAAATATATTTTTTTCTAGTAGATACTTACTTAACTCCAAACACAACCAGAATTTAAATGTCTTCGTTTAGATAAATATCCAACGTCTGGGCCAATTTTCAACTGAATTTAATAGTTTCTGAGTACCCAAACTAAAATTAGTTAGAAAAACTAGATTTAACCATTGTTCTTAAAAACGGTTACATATATCGCCTTGAAAATGGTTTCATTTGTTTCCCTACGTACCTGGAATTCTAGAAACGAAATTCCAGTAGTATTTTTGTGCCAAAGTTCATCAAAATTGGTCCGTTTTTGGGCTTGTGAGTATATATATATATATATATATATATATATATATATATATATATATATATATGTAGGGGCGAGGTTAGCTCAGTGGTAGAGCTCTGGACTAATAAGCTGGAGGCCTGGGTTCAAATCCCGAGCAAGCACTAAAGATTTTTTCTTCTAGTGTCTTCGTTCATTGGTTGAATTCGGCCTCCCTGACCGTCCCTAGGCCAGCCCAGCCTTTAATTAATTTAATTAATAATGGGTACCTTGGGCGCTAATGACTCCAGCAGTCGAAGCAGCCAAAGGGGAAATCAGGCGGCTGGAGCATAGTACTGACCAAACTATCTCCCTAGTGTGCCGTATGGTCATGAATCAGTTACCTCTATAGTATCTGCCCCTCAGGGCCCTCGTGGCCTGATACGGGACTGATTTTATATATATATATATATATATATATATATATTATCGCTCTCTCATAAGCTCAAAACTGGACCAATTTTTGATGAAATTTGGTAAAAAAATAATGAATTCTGAAAAACGAAATTTTCTAGTAGGCACATCCGGATTGTGTCATGAGTTCAACCTCATAAACGGGTTTCCTTCCTATGGGGGAAGGGAGGAAACGCGCTAAAAATTATATTTAGTCAAAAGCTCCATTCATTATCTTCGATTGATTGATATTTTTCCGTGCAGGCGGATGTACCACACGTCACGATCAATATGTATTTTTACAATCCATGCTGTAACTTGTCAATATCTGCGTGTTTACTTGTCAATAATTGGGACGGATGTTATTTTCGGTCATGTTTTCGATACTCTTGCGTCAGATCAAGGATATTTGTTACATATGTAACTATTTATTTACTGTTGTTTTCCAGGGTTTTTTTCTACGTACATATTTCTTTCTAGCCCTTTTAGACAGTATAACGTTTCTTCAGGATATCATTGGAGTAGGGGTTTACTTTTCTTTTCTTTTTTTTTTTTTACAAAAATATTGGCTATGCTTTTGTGATGGAGTCTTGCCCCTCCTTCTTCCTGTGCGATATTTCGCCGGATTCCTCTCCGGCTTCTTCGGCTGTCATTCATCCTTGCTGATCGGTAAAGGAACATGGCTGCTGTCCCTCAACAATTCCTAAATATAATGTGGAATATTTAGTTTTTTCGTCTTCTGTACTCCGTATGAAGGTGTTTTATTGTAAAGTCTGTATTGCACATAGCACAAATTGGTTTGTTAATTCCTGTCACGAGATATTCGTGTGTTAGTCTTGTGTGGCCAATTTGGAGTAGATTATGTACAATTTCTTCTCGTCTTTTTTCACGGTTGATGGTTACCCACTCTTGATTATATTTTTTATTGTACGTACTTTATTGCCTATTAGTCGAGTCAAACTACCTGATTAATTGGATTAATATTTAAGATAAGTTATAAATTGGAATAATAAAGCCTTTTATTATGTTCATAGCTCAATTACAAATCAAATTATTTTTACAGTAAATATTTACAAGCCGTAATAATCTTAACTGAAGCCCAATCAAGAAAATTGATAACCTGGCAAAGGTCAGTAGAAAGGAGTATGACAAACATAAGAAGGAAGGACAAGGTTAGAAGCAGTGTCATCAGAGAGAGGACAGGTCTGAAGGATATAATCCATCAGGTTAGGAAGATAAAATGGGAATGGGCTGGTCACGTATTAAGAAGAGCAGATTAGAGATGGTCAAGGGAGGTGACTGTTTGGACACTCTATGGTCACAAGAGGCAACGAGGAAGACCAATGAAAAGGTGGAGCGACTTCTTCAAGAAGATGGTTGGTCCATTATGGCGGAGATTGGCGAGAGACAGAGATGGCCGGAAGGAGAAGTGGATGCAGATAGGAACCTCGGCTTCCCATTAGGCTGGTCACCTGGGAAAGTCTAGACCTGTACTCCTTCATGGAAGGCCTATGTTCAAACTCAGAGAAGCATTTCTAAGATTGAAGTTGTAAATTTATTTTCATAAATTGGAATAATTCTGTTTAATTAATAAAAATTTGTAATGAGTTGTAGATAGTTAGCCGTCGAAGTGATAAGTAGTCAGGGAATAGTTTGGATTCGGCTAGGAAAACATTAATGCGATTTTGGTAAAAAAATCTGTATTAAGGACGTTTCGGTTACTCTTTGGTAGCCTTCGTCAGTATGGGTGCTGGGAAGTAAAGAAAGACCAAAGTTAACAGTTAAGTGACCAAAGTGAAAATACTGAAAGAATTTGAACATTGGACTAACACGTTTGTAATTTCTCTACCCCAGGCATTGCTGGCGAAGAGTAGCCGAAACGTCCTTAATACAGATTTTTGCAAAATTCGTATAGAAGTTTTCCTAGCCCTAAGAATTTCAACTATTCCCTGATTGCTTAATAATAATTTGTTTATTCTGTTTTTTAAAAGAAATTGGAATCGATATTTAACTGTACATAAAATATTATAGATGCACACGATATAATGGCATAAACCTCCTCACCATAGAGGTACTACAACAGACGGTCAAAGTATATAGAAAATAATTTCGGGAGGGTCTGGAAGAATTTCGGGGGGGGGGGCTGAGAACGTTTGAGGGATAGGGAATACTTACAATCTAGAACTTGGAATAGTTAGCCAATTGCCCCAAATAAAAACTATATTTTCTAACCTAATTGATCTTATTTAATTTATTTTTAAGGTTTTTGATACATTTTGCCAATTGGGGGGGGGGTGCAGCCCCCCTTATATACACCCATGGATCAATCTCACACCTAGGTTCCTGTGAAACAAGCGACTATTGCCCTAGAAAAAGAGTGAAAAATGTAAAAACGAAATGCCCCTTTAAACTGCTGGTTTTGGCCTTACTCTTAAATTCCTAATAATGAATATAAAGTTTATGACTATGGTATTTGTAGAGCCAGCTATTGTGCAGATATTTATTTTTGCTATAGCTATAGATTTGAGTAAAGGCGCTAAATCGTGAATAAATACCGATACAGGAGAGGAATATCCCATAAGAAGCTTGTAGTCACTGCTATTTTTACAATCTGGCAGCTTGTATCGTTTGGCACTCTCTTCTCTGGGTCATTCGAGTCTTACTAGCCAGGATTCCGGGGAGAGGGACGTATTTACCGTAGGATACGTTATCAATGAAACGGTCCTGTTATCTACACTTGTTTCGAAAATTACTCGAGGAAATTGTTGTTAATCATAGTTTATCGGAATGGTTTGTTAAAAAAAAAATGAACAGTCACAAGAAAGCCTAAATTGCATTAGATTATAATATATCAAAGCATTGTATTAGTATATATTATAAACGCTGTCAGTTTAAGCAGCAGGAGCGAAAAGCCAATACATATAAATATATCAGGCCCTAAGTAATGTCGGTTTTTAATATTCTCTCTGTTTATGTCCCTCCTTTTTAATTTATTCTTGTTTACATTTTTTGTTTATTATAGTATTAAATACACTTCTATTTATCGTGTTTTGGTTGGTGAAACTTATTTATTCTGTGCTAAAATTTCATTTGAATTGAATCTCCCAAGACGCCACTTACGCCATGTTATGCTTTGGGAATTCGATAATGTAGAAAATGTCATTAGTTAGCGACAAGTGCAGCGGTGGTTTGAACTATTTCGAGCTGTAAACCGCAAGCTTGTAGATGATCCTCGTACATTTCGACAGAGCTTGACGGGGAACTCTAGCAGGCTACTGTAGAAGAAAATCCTATTGCAACAGTCGAAGAGCTAGCAGAAAAACTTGGATCGACACATTCTCAAGTCTACCGACACAAACCGACATTACTTATGGGAAGCCCTGATATATACAGTTTTGTAAAATGGATGCAAAGAGCAGTATCTAACCAACTTGGCTTCTGATACCCTATCGAGTCTTGTGAATGGTTCCAGGAGGATCTAGACACACATAGAGCTCCATTAAAAAATTACACTTTCTTGTGAATGGTTGAAGGCAATACAGTCACCATACTAAGTATTGCAGGTGGCTTCAAAAGAAGAGGAATACATTACAGAATATTGTTGTATACTTATATAAATGGTATATTTTAAATCTCTTGGGTTGGTGAGACTTCTCTTTCCAGCCGTGCAATTCCTGTCCATAGTCCTGCATTTCGCCGGATACCTCTACGGCTTCTTCAAACATTTCCTCTTGCGAAATATCAAGGATTGAAGACAGGCTGAACAAGCCGAAAAGGAATCTGGCGAAATATTGCACTACGGAGAGGAATATCCCCGCTGGATAGAGGGGCCGCGTCACCAGCTATTAGTGGACAGCATCGGCGCCGCTCATGCATCATGTCGACCGTTCTTGATTTCCCTGACACACTCGACGTCGGACGAAGAACGGACAGAACCCGGACTATTCGATTTGGTATGACCGTTGGCGAATCATGTAAATATTTGCAAGTCTACATAGATACCTTACAGAACCTTGTAAATGGTCACAAGAGGATACACACAACCTAAAACGTTCCTAAACCGTTCCGTAACCAAATCTTTCGCCCACTAGTGGGACAAGGTTCTTGGCAGTCTGCACGTTGGCATTCTTTCAAAGGCTCATTCTTGCCAGATTCTTCGATTCTTTTTCTAAGCTGTTGTATTTATTTTTAATTTATTTTAAAATACATATAAATGTCTCTATTTTCTTCTCTTCATAATCAACTAACGATGTTCTAGACAGAATGATTTATAATCAAGCGTATCTTTGTCAGACGTTTTCATAGCAAATGTCAAACGAGAATATTTGACACGATATTTTTCTTGCTATGTCAGTTTAAGTGCAGCGATTAGTTTTCCAAACGTTTTAATATAGAAGTCTAAAGGAGGATACCATTAAACAAAATTAATGGAGTCAGTTAGTTATAAAAAATATAAACAAGAAAACAGTTTTATATTCAGCGTTTGCCTCGGTGAGGAATGTGATCATTTTAAGCAATTCTTGTGTTTCTTAAACATTTTGTGTAATTTACTGAGGTTAGCAGTTCATTGTGCTCACATTTTTAGCAGGTCAAACAATAAGTAGACTAAGAAGCATCAAACAAAATTAGACCTCTTGATTCCCAACAACGTCAAAATATGCTGAAAGCAGTGATGGGAAATAGGGCTATTTTCGGTTAACTCTTCAAATTCCTATTGCTAATAATGATAAACAGTTAGAAATAAAAGATACAACTGCTAACTGCTAATTCTTATCTGACAGTTTCCTTAAGGCAAGGTATTGACGGAAAATGCTGGTTCCTTAGATCTAAAATCCTTAGATTATACGAGCACCATATCCCTAAATGAAAATGAAAAACAAAACAAAAAAAAACACATAAAGTTTGTGATTTTTTGTATAATTTGTGAAGATTTGTTTCCTATTATTTTAGTTTTTTTTTTTTTTTTATTAACCAACATGTGCAATAATTGATTTTTAGAGACCTAAGGTTTATAGATAATTTGTTTTCTGTGGTAGATAAAGTTTTGATCGTTTTAATGTTCCTGAAATTTTTTAATTTGTGATGTTTCGAAGTTACCCTATTTTTGTAAAATTATTAAACTTACAAATGCACTGATTTATTATCTTCTAAGCCATTTTATTATTTATCTGTCATGGTATTAATTTTAAATCTTTATTATATTTTGTTAATTATTATTATACTGATGTTCGAGTATTTGTGTTTTATTAATTTTAGTATCCCTTACATTCAACAGCCAGCATGTGTAAATTCTTTATTCTTTGCGCTTTAGAGACGACGAAAAGCGTAGAGATTAAATTAGCAGGTTAGCAGCTCGGAGGATAAGGTTATAGGTATAGAGAATGAAATCTATAGACCTAACTACTAACTGTTACGATTTCGATTTTAGAGTTTTGACAGCGGTTCCTAAACTGCTAACCACAGTATCAGTTATTTCTAGTCGTTAGCAGTAACCTACTGACGATAATGGCGATTAACTGCTAAAAAGTAACTGATATACTAATAGCAACCCATCATTAGTTGAAAGATCAGATTGAGTTCATGTTTCCACAGTGTAAGTAGCGGACTCTTGGTAGAAGAGACCCATCCACAATGGATGTTCAACATCCTATCAGCCATTTCTCCTGTCTTCATTGTAAAGTCAATCCATTCCCAGTCCTTCTAGCAATGTTCCTAAGCCAGGACTATAACGGAGGGAAGGATGTTGCCAAAGAGGAGAACGGTCCAAGTTTCTCTATTAAAAGGAAACGGGAGAATTAAAGAGGCAATTTTTGCTATAAGGTATTAAAACTACGCCTAAGATGGCGGAACTCCGCTAATGGACGATGCTAACAGGTTGCAGCTATTCTTCCCAATATGGCAGTCTTCAAACAAGCTTTAATGGTCAAAAACACTCTCTGGCAATTATATAAAACCTTCTAGCTCACTATTTACTTTGTCCGCATATTCCTGAAGTTGTGTCAGACACAAAACGTCCGCCTCGCGGGAGCCAAATAAACACAACGACATCCTCGGCAAGGTGAATACGAGAATCTTAAAACCAATATAAGATTTTATTTTATTTTTTACGGCGCATCAACTTCTGGGCCATTAGCGCCGACATCTAAAGGGCAGCGAGGAATTTTCTCAACGAGCCGTGAGATGAGAAAATTGGGAATCGAACCCACCATCTCTCAAAAGAGAGACTAAAGCGTTAGCCACTAGACGGGGAGACCCCCTATAAGATTATTATTGGTTCTTCCATAGAACTGCTAGTAATTATAGGTGTATACATACTAATAATTTGTTTTCTTAATTTTTTATATCACAATTTTTACTTTTTAATTGGATAGTTCTTGTTCTTTCGCCATAAAGCTCTGTATACAACATTCCCACCCTTTAGAAACATTTGGAGAAGTTAGTTAAACATGAAAACCAGTCCATAATGCCCGGGGTACACTTCGAAGCCCAATTACAACGTGCTTCTACCAGTAATACACAATGAAACTCGTTAAACCACACCCAGAACTAACGATAATGGTGCTTATTATGAAAATATATTTTGCTTCATTCAGATGGATGATGAAGACCAGTAAGACCGAAAGGATTAGGTGACTCAAAATGTTTCTAGTAGGTATACAGGGTGTCCCAAATAAGACGGCTCAAACTAATTTTGCGGCCAAACGGTTGATCTGAGAAAAAAATGTCAGAGGCAAAAGTTGTAGCGCTTGACCTAAGCTTTCCAAAAATGTCAATTATATAACATATGCGCCGCGCATGTGCGCTCGGTGCTAGCTGAAATGCAGATGGCCCCCATTATTATGCACATCATTTAAAAGGGAATTAAAAAACAAACCCTTTGCTGCAAACCGCACTTCGATATCTTTAAAATCAAATGAGTTTCGTGCGATTCAAATTTCATTGTTTTAAATTAAAACGATTTTTCGGAAGCACTCACAGAGGTCGGTTATGAATGTGTGATACATGACTGAGGTATTTTTTCCTCAACTTTCTGAAAAAAATATGGCCGATCCTCTAAAAGAAATATTTTTCCTAATAACTTTAATAAAATTGAAAATAAGACATATTTTTAAGTATTTATTCTTTAGGGATTAACTAAGCTAAATCTGATCATTCATGTTATCTATCTAGTCCTTTGGATCCGATATTCCTTATTGGATTATGGTTCATTATTTGTTTTTTGTTCATTATAAGTGTAATATTCGCTTTCAACCATGAAATTCACAAGTTGTGAGATTGTGGATATGATTATTTTTTTCGGGGGTATAAATGTAAAGCTCGGATGGCTGCTGGTTTAGTGGAGGAATATTTAAATACTCTAAAATGAAGCTAAGATTCCTAAGAAATTTTATTTGTTTAGTGTAGGAATATTTAAATACTCTAAAATGAAGCTAAGATTCCTAAGAAATTTTATTTGTTTAGTGGAGGAATATTTAAATACTCTAAAATGAAGCTAAGATTCCTAAGAAATTTTATTTGTTTAGTGGAGGAATATTTAAATACTCTAAAATGAAGCTAAGATTCCTAAGAAATTTTATTTGTTTAGTGTAGGAATTTTTAAATACTCTAAAATGAAGCTAAGATTCCTAAGAAATTTTATTTGTTTAGTGTAGGAATATTTAAATACTCTAAAATGAAGCTAAGATTCCTAAGAAATTTTATTTGTTTAGTGGAGGAATATTTAAATACTCTAAAATGAAGCTAAGATTCCTAAGAAATTTTATTTGTTTAGTGTAGGAATATTTAAATACTCTAAAATGAAGCTAAGATTCCTAAGAAATTTTATTTGTTTAGTGTAGGAATATTTAAATACTCTAAAATGAAGCTAAGATTCCTAAGAAATTTTATTTGTTTAGTGTAGGAATATTTAAATACTCTAAAATGAAGCTAAGATTCCTAAGAAATTTTATTTGTTTAGTGGAGGAATATTTAAATACTCTAAAATGAAGCTAAGATTCCTAAGAAATTTTATTTGTTTAGTGGAGGAATATTTAAATACTCTAAAATGAAGCTAAGATTCCTAAGAAATTTTATTTGTTTAGTGTAGGAATTTTTAAATACTCTAAAATGAAGCTAAGATTCCTAAGAAATTTTATTTGTTTAGTGTAGGAATATTTAAATACTCTAAAATGAAGCTAAGATTCCTAAGAAATTTTATTTGTTTAGTGGAGGAATATTTAAATACTCTAAAATGAAGCTAAGATTCCTAAGAAATTTTATTTGTTTAGTGTAGGAATATTTAAATACTCTAAAATGAAGCTAAGATTCCTAAGAAATTTTATTTGTTTAGTGTAGGAATATTTAAATACTCTAAAATGAAGCTAAGATTCCTAAGAAATTTTATTTGTTTAGTGTAGGAATATTTAAATACTCTAAAATGAAGCTATGATTCCTTAGAAATTTTATTTGTTTAGTGTAGGAATATTTAAATACTCTAAAATGAAGCTAAGATTCCTAAGAAATTTTATTTGTTTAGTGTAGGAATATTTAAATACTCTAAAATGAAGCTAAGATTCCTAAGAAATTTTATTTGTTTAGTGGAGGAATATTTAAATACTCTAAAATGAAGCTATGATTCCTTAGAAATTTTATTTGTTTAGTGTAGGAATATTTAAATACTCTAAAATGAAGCTAAGATTCCTAAGAAATTTTATTTGTTTAGTGTAGGAATATTTAAATACTCTAAAATGAAGCTAAGATTCCTAAGAAATTTTATTTGTTTAGTGTAGGAATATTTAAATACTCTAAAATGAAGCTATGATTCCTTAGAAATTTTATTTGTTTAGTGTAGGAATATTTAAATACTCTAAAATGAAGCTAAGATTCCTAAGAAATTTTATTTGTTTAGTGTAGGAATATTTAAATACTCTAAAATGAAGCTAAGATTCCTAAGAAATTTTATTTGTTTAGTGTAGGAATATTTAAATACTCTAAAATGAAGCTATGATTCCTTAGAAATTTTATTTGTTTAGTGTAGGAATATTTAAATACTCTAAAATGAAGCTAAGATTCCTAAGAAATTTTATTTGTTTAGTGTAGGAATATTTAAATACTCTAAAATGAAGCTATGATTCCTTAGAAATTTTATTTGTTTAGTGTAGGAATATTTAAATACTCTAAAATGAAGCTAAGATTCCTAAGAAATTTTATTTGTTTAGTGTAGGAATATTTAAATACTCTAAAATGAAGCTAAGATTCCTATGAAATTTTATTTGTTTAGTGGAGGAATATTTAAATAAATAAGAGGATTTGCACATGGTTTTAAGGTGAAAGCAGTCATAAATTACTGGTTCTGTAATTGCAATGTGTCGGCTGTGCCGGAAACAGGTCAGGCTGCACCCAGGTAGTGGAAAGGTCATAACATCAGGTAGAGAGGCAATGTTTCACTTTTATGGTTTACTTTACTGCTTCAATAGGTTTTACGACTTGTAGGTTAACAATGGACTCGAGGTGTAACTGTCTCAGCTACCTTGGCATTCAGCTGTAAACACAGGTCAATCTTGGGTAGGCTTAGGTCGCAAAAATAGACCGCTACTGTAAATTATTATTGGAGAACAGGAGATAGAAATGAAGATGGAGATAGTTAGCCGTTGCAGAGATACGAAGACAAGGTATAGTTGGGATTCGGCTTGGAGAAAAACGTCAGACTTTCAGGAAAAAATCTGTATTTGGACGTTGTATTGTATTCACTTATAGAATAGATTGTTTTTTTCTCACTATATGAAAAATGTTCGTTTTTTTGTACTGATTAGTTTTTTGTACTGTTTACTTACCACTTTCTACGTGCTGTTTACTTTCCAACTACCGTATTTTCATTGTTTAAAAAGAAGATATGTTAAAATTTATTGTCTTGATGTATATACTACGCTCATTTCTGCCTGTTTTTTACTTAAAAGTTGTATATTTATGTTTTTACTTATAAGTTGTATATATTTTTTAGATGAAGAAGGCTGCCTATGTGCAGCCGAAACGTCTAAATACAGATTTTTTCCTGAAAGTCTGACGTTTTTCTCCTAGCCGAATTCCAACTATACCTTGTCTTCGGATATAGAAATGGTTAGCCGTGAGGGTAATAAGAAGTACAGGTATAGTTATGTTATGGCTAACCCAAGTATTGCTTTTATAAATGAAATTCTATGAAGTTCTATGGACGTTGCTGGAATAAACCGGTGTAGCACTGTTTGTACACAGGAACCCGAAACTAAAATCACTCCTCAAGGTCACTGAACACACCAATCTAGTCTTGTGAGTGATGGATTCGGTGGATCTAGTGAGGGAAGTATAGGGTCTATTTCGGAAAAGGGGTGCCAGTGATTTTATCAGTAACTGTGATTATTTTAACTAAATAAAATAAATTTGACTCTATAAAATGTGTAAACATATGTTGCGGTAACCTCACAAAAAAGTTTAATGGGCAGGGAGACAAGGGAGTGTTGTCTCGACGCTGTCTCATTTAGAACTGCTGAAACGTTAAGGCGGCAGTGAGGCCTGGGACAAGGATTTATTCAGATTGCTACAAGGCATACAAAGGAGTGAAGAAAGTGAAGGGTATGCGATATAAACATTATGTAGTGAATCATTCCAAAAACTTGGTAGACCTGACAACAGGTGCAACACCCAGAAGGTTGGGTAAAAGTGAAGTTTCACGCCCTCCAAACCGATTTCTTTCAAATTTTGTACAATAACGTATTTTGATGCACTAAATACGAATACGTTAAAAGAAAACCTTCGCATTTAACTAGGAAAGAAGTTATTAAGCACTAACGTTCACTGTTATGCGGGTTATGAGAGCTATTGTAAACAACTAAATTTGTGACGACTTTAAAGCATACATGACTTTAAGGCATAAATAACGACTTTAAGGCATACATGCTATGCGTTTCCGCTCGCTACGCTCGCTCAAGAAGATAACAAAACCCCAGTCAATCCAACTCGCTAAAATTAATAGAATTCTATAATTTTAGCGAGTTGGATTGACTGGGGTTTTGTCATCTTCTTGAGCGAGCGTAGCGAGCGGAAACGCATAGCACGTATGCCCTTAAGCGACAGGTGACGACGGGTGAGGATGCCCTTAAAATTAACAATATTTTTGAATAAATGGTTAATGAACATTTCAAATGAGAGTTCTGTTTCCCAATGTTACATATCTGCGCATGCGCGTGTTTACAGATACGCTGTTGACGCCTAGTTTTATAACCTTCCTAACAGTGAACTTTAGTGCTTAATAACTTCTTTCCTAGTTAAATGCGAAAGTTTTTTTTTTTTAACGTATTCGTGTTTAGTGCATCAAAATACGTTATTGTACAAAATTTAAAAGAAATCAGTTTTGAGGGCGTGAAACTTCATTTTTACCCCAAACCATCCAAGACATTCTACTAAGCAGCCATGTTGAAAGAAGCTTTGGAAGCCTGTGGAATTCGGAGCTAAATAAAAACAGGTTTACTCCAGGGGCAATTAACAGGAGAAATATAATTAAAATAAATAAGGTGCATAATAACAGAGCTATATAAGAATGATTGCACAAGGTTTGCTTGTAATTATACCCTAATAGTAGACATTAGACATAATCAATTCATTTTTAGCGTGCCTTAAATACAATACTTCATCCGCCATATTATACTTCGATCCATTGGCCTATTTATACAATATTATTACACAACTAGATTGTATATATTATCATTTATATTGTACAACTAGCTGACTATCCGTGCTTCATCACGACAGATAAGTAGATATTTTATTGCGTTAAATAATGTGTTTACATTCTAAAATGGGTGTCCATTAAAAATTTTAATTATTTTATTGCCAAGTGGTTTGGGCTCACTTTGGTGAGTAAGTGGTATTCGACAAATATATAGTAGATATGACTAAACATTTAATAAACAGTCAGGGAATAGTTGGGATTGGGCTAGGAAAACTTCAATACGATTTTGTTTAAATTGTTGGTAAAAATGCAGTTTCACGTCCTCCAAACCGATTTCTTTCAAATTTTGCACAATGAAGTATTTTTGGTGCTAATTACCTTAGCAGTAGATGCACCAAACAAATAAATAAAAAAAAAACAAAAACGTATTTTGATGCACTAAACACGAATACGATAATAATAAAAAAAACGTCCGATTTAACTAGGAAA
This sequence comes from Gonocerus acuteangulatus, assembly GCA_946811695.1. NCBI lineage: Eukaryota > Metazoa > Arthropoda > Insecta > Hemiptera > Coreidae > Gonocerus > Gonocerus acuteangulatus. The sequence continues at coordinate 118,862,972 of OX328124.1, read as the reverse complement.
GAAGTTATTAAGCACTAAAGTTCACTGTTATGCAGGTTATGAGAGCTATTAATTATATCGATTTGGATTGACTGGGGTTTTGTTATCTTCTTGGGCGAGCGTAGCGAGCGGAAACGCATAGCACGTATGCCCTTAAGCGACAGGTGAGGATGCCCTTAAAATTAAAAATATTTTCGAATATATGGTTTCTGAACATTTCAAATGAGAGTTCTCTGTTTCCCAATGTTACATATCTGCGCATGCGCGTGTTTACAAATACGCTGATGACGCCTAGTTTTATAACCTTCCTAACTTTAGTGCTTAATATTATATTCTATTAATTTTAGCGATTTGGATTGACTGGGGTTTTGTTATCTTCTTGAGGGAGCGTAGCGAGCGGAAACGCATAGCATGTATGCCTTAAAGTCGTCACAAATTTAGTTGTTTACATTAGCTCTCATAACCTGCATAACAGTGAACTTAAGTGCTTAATAACTTCTTTCCTAGTTAAATCCGACGTTTTTTTTTTATCGTATTCGTGTTTAGTGCATCAAAATACGTTATTGTGCAAAATTTGTTTGGAGGGCGTGAAACTGCATTTTTACCAAATTTTTTAATTCACAATGAGATTAAATTTTGCTCGCCACTCTCTTCAAGCATTTGGCTAGTGAACATGGCAGAAAAAGAGTAAGTTGGATGATAGTGATGTGAGCTTTTAATTTCGGAAGTACAAAGTGTGGAATTACAGACACAGTGGTTTTACAAATACAATTATAACCTAGAAACTATGAGAAGGGGTTGGAAATACATTAAACTTGCAAGGTAAGATATTTTTATTAACTAAACATTAATATTTTAATTAAAAAACGTATATTGGAGTATTCGATGACGGAGACTAAAGGAACCGCTCTTCTGCTAAACGCTCAGTCGCTCTGTCGTTCTGTCGCTCATCGCTGGTATCGTAACCGAGGCCTAACAAGATTGGACGAGGGTTCTTTGTAAAGGATTTTCCGGGGATCGATAAAAAATTAATTCCTCCCCAAAAGAACCATCCTATTAGGCATTTCTTTGTGAGTTACTCCTAAGGGAATTACTCGCTTTAGGGGACTTAGCCTGGATTCTAAGCCCTAAATCCGGCCTAAGTCGAGGGATTTTCTCAAAACCCTAATTATCAATTCACTCCCAACTCCTCGAGCATTCCTTCGAGCGGGAGCATGTACACCTAACTTGAGGTCTGCTTTCTTGGGCGGATAGTAATTCTTTGGTCGTTATTTTTATTAATGGGCTCAATTTGAAAGTCGTGAGTGCCCATGTTCTGAATGAAGATATTTTTACAAAATGTTGACTTGTTTTGATTTAGACAAAACTTACTGTGTTCTGTGACATTCATGTACCAAATAAATATGCACAACCGTTCTTCACAAACGGAAGGGGGACTGGTGATATTGTGTAATCAGATTATCAGAGAGGGCTAAAACAACATTTTTTTTTTTTTTTTTTTTTTTTTTTTTTTTTTTTTTTTTTTTTTTTTTTTTTTTTTTTTTTTTTTTAATAATACCTTTATTTAACATCTGTACATTTTTTAAGTACATTAGTTAAGTTTGCTCACAAAAAATTATAATATATACAGAAATTGGTTAATACGAATGACAAAGTTAAAATAAAATAAAAAAAATTAAAAATAAGTAAGTAACTAAATAATAATAATAATAAAATAAATGAAAATAACTACATAATAAATGAGTAAATACGAAAAAAAAAATGAATAAGAAATAATAATGATAATAACACTTTTGGAAGGAGCCAATCAATATTGGCACTTCCTAATTTGGAATATATTTTTTCTCCTCTAGTCAGTTAGCTGGTCACGAGGCCAATGTCTCTTGAGCCTTCTGGGCGGGTTTTTTTGGGTAGGTTTGGGAGGAAATTGTTTGTTCTCTGAGATTAGGATGGAAGGACAATTTGGAATGAAAGGTTAGGAAACGGGATTTTGCCAGTTCTTGAACGAAAGGGATGTTGAGGTCATTATGAAGAGTTTTATTGTAAACGTAGAAAGGAGCATTGACTATTTTGTGAAGGACTTTGGATTGGAATGCCCATATTCTCTGTATGTTAGAAGTTTTAGTTGTTCCCCAGAGTTCAAGTCCGTAAGTCCAAATAGGTCGGATAATGGTTTTGTATACAATGAGTTTATTAAAACAACATAATACATTTTATTTGATCATAAACTACAGGCCACTTACAGGGTGGCCCCAAAGTAGAGTTTGAGCTTCAAGGTATTTAAAGGAAATTCGATTCTGAGCACAAAGCCTATCAACATGGGTCCGAAAATGCTTCCTGGAGGCGCTGAAGCTAAAAAAAAAACCTGTTAAAACCAGGCTGGTGGTTTTTACTTCTAATTTTTGGGCACAGAGGGTGAGACCGCATCTATCCGTAGCATCGTCAAGCGAGAGCACTGTTCTCGTCATTAAATTGGCATGCACCAAGGCAATGTCGGGGCTACTTGAATGTCCGGTAAAGGAAAGAAAGGTCGGCGGGGATGGGACGTGGGTCAGGTTTGTAGAATCAATCAGATTGTCTATGTTTTTGCCAATTCCATTGGCTGTTCCATATCCCCAACGACTAGAATGGTTGTTGAAATCACCAATCACTAAACTGTTTAGGCGTCGAACTAGATCGGTAATGGCAAGATCTACTATATATCTGATTTTTACAAAAATCATATTGATGTTTCCTAGCCCAATTCCAACTATTCCTTGACTGTTTATCACCTCGACGGCTAATTATCTACACCTCATTTAGATTATTAATGTTCTTACATTTTTTTTTTACCGTATTCAATGTGTGCGAAAATCACATTTAGTACATAATGAAAATCGTATAACAAAACATAGGTCTATCCGTCAAACAAAGTAATTCCTTCGGGGAGCTACCTCACTTTCAGAATTAAAGAAAAAAAAAATATTTACAATTAGTCTTTAAAAATGTCAATAACTTTTAAATATTATGAGCATTTGGATATGGAAAAATGTTTTCGCAGAAAGAAGAGAAATGAAAAGAACCGGTTAAACGAGTTTACGTTCTCCGTACCGCTTACGAAAATACACGACATCAAAGGGTTGTTTATTTGAAGTATACATTAATAAATATAGTTGAATAAATATTGCAGTAATTGGACAAGATAAAAGAATGAAAAATGTAAACAAGGCAACCAATATTCTAGATGGATGAGAGGAACAGGGAGGGAGTCCTTTGGAAGGAGATCAAAGAAAAAGGAGGGAAGGTTATTTCTGGTTAGGTTTTAATGGTATAACCTGTCTTCAAATACATTTCGGAATATTTGTCTTGGCTGGATTTGTATTCTCCTGGGACACCGAGCTTATATCCCGGATGCAGCGGTACGTTAGAATAAATGCATTTGTGTCTTGACTCTCTTGTAGACAAACAACAACATCATGCTAGAGACCTTTGCCAAACCATGATCTCTGCCAAGATCTTGTTTTTTTAGAAGGTATTACAAAGAAATGGAGTTGAATCAGAAGTCGTACTGACAACTCTATGAATAGGCCATAGTAGTTATAGTGCTGTAGTTGCAAGTACAATGGGCTAGTTGCAATCCACAGTTGAGAATTATTCGAACATCTCAGTCAGAATACAAGCAGGATGCATACACTTTTAGTGCGTTCCCTCTATCCAGTTTTCACAGGTTCTGCGTTTAAGCAAACTAATATATATATATATATATATATATATATATATATATACTAGAAACAGTGGTACGGTTTCGCAAAACGTATGCTATATATATATATATTTATATATATATATATATATATATATATATATATATATATATATATATATATATATATATAGGCTATACGCTATATATATATATATATATATATATATATTAGCATAGGTATACGTATTCCACGGCCTCTGGACGAGTTAACTCGTCTGCGGGTACCCGTACCCCACTGTTTCTAGACGTGTCGGTAGGTACACGTACTCCACGGTCTCCAAACGAGTTAACTCGTCGGTAGGTATACGTATTCCACGGCCTCTGGACGAGTTAACTCGTCTGCGGGTACCCGTACTCCACTGTTTCTAGACGAGACAACTCGTCGGCGGGTACACGTATTCCACGGTCTCCAAATGAGTTAACTCGTCGGTAGGTACCCGTACTCCACGGCCTCCAGACGAGTTAACTCGTCAGCAGATACCCGTACTCCACGGTTTCTAGATATGATACCTCGTCTACAAGTACCCGTACTCCACTGTTTCTAGACGAGACAACTCGTCGGCGGGTACACGTACCCCACAGTCTCCAAATGAGTTAACTCGTCGGTAGGTACCCGTACTCCACGGCCTCCAGACGAGTTAACTCGTCAGCAGATACCCGTACTCCACGGTTTCTAGATAAGATACCTCTTCTACAAGTACCCGTACTCCACTGTTTCTAGACGAGACAACTCGTCGGCGGGTACGCGTACTCCACGGTCTCCAAATGAGTTAACTCGTCGGTAGGTACCCGTACTCCACGGCCTTCAGACGAGTTAACTCGTCAGCAGATACCCGTACTCCACGGTTTCTAGATAAGATACCTCGTCTACGGAAACTCGTTAACCTCGGCCTGCGAAAGGGTTAACTCGCCCGTGAATTCCCGTTCTTCAAGGCTTGCGGACAAGTGAACTCGCAATTGACTTCTCTTCATCCTGTATTGTAGCAAATATAGACCCACCTATCGCACTAGTGTTTCTAAAGTGACAGAGCTCAAAAATCGGTTTTATTCACACCGTCATAGTTATGACTATGAAAGACATGGTAAATAGCTCTTTATCAACCATAAAAACTGTATGTACCTAGATTCAGAGCTTGTACATCAGATGGCACTTGTGTCACTCTTCCAGTCTTAATCCTAAGGCCCCTACATAGACAAGAGTGACACATTTTCAGTTGAGTTTTATTTTGAGTTGTGTCACTTTAGAAATACTAGTGCGATATGGTCTAAAGTATATAAGTAAACAGTGTGAATGTATGTTAATCACTCAGTGTTCATAAATATGATGTGTTAGTATTCCCAGTGAGTCCAAGGATATATATATATTCAGCTAGTGCTCTTAGGGGTTCTGTACTTATTTCTAATCCTTCAAAGAAGGTGGCTGTGCTCTTTCGGAGAGTCGTTCTTGATCCGAACCAAAGTCCTTTCACATTATACTTTATCTTCCAATATTCATCTTGGAACTTCTACTGAGCCTGTTCTGTAATTACAATTCGAATATATATGCTTTTCTTTTTGGCTTCTTCCTTTATGGCCTCTTCGACGAGTCATAGAAACGAAACCTAAACTGATGGTACAATATGGATGGTGAGGAATTAAGGAACTTCATAATTAGGTAAGCTCAAGGGGATTTACAATTTCATTAAATCGTTGCCCCAAGGCAAACAATTTAAATTATATTCTCATAATAATACAAGCAGAGATGAAAACTTTTAATGGTTTGTCCGTGTAGGAAATTGAGCAGCTCTATGAAAAGCAGAAAACTGAAATTAAGAATAAATGTTCGATTCAACTTGGGCAAAACTGAATTATGAAGAAGTTGAAAGAAGGCGCGGAGAAGGGGGCGGCCGGATTGTAGAAAAAATAAAAGAAGAAAAATGAAAACTTAACCGATGGAAAAGCTTTTGTGTAATTTTCTCGAGGGAGACAAAAGAAATGAATAGGAAGGAAAGTTTTAAAATGAGTAAAAAATGACCATCCATTAAAAACTAAAAGCAAGAGTTGGAAGGGGAAACCCTTAATTATACGTAACGATCTTAGAAAGGGTTGGAGAATCCAGAGGGTGGGGGCAGGGAACTTTGCCTGCCGATTATCAAGCATAAAGTAGCTCTAATTTTGCAAGGTGTCGTTAAGGGGACTGATACTGGCAGTTTCGATTGGTTGGAGGGAGGTAATGTTGAGGATTTGCTGCTTGCAACAAGCTGAAGGGAGGTCACGTTGAGGGTTTGCTGCTTGCAACAAGCTGAATGGAGGTCACGTTGAGGGTTTGCTGCTTGCAACAAGCTGAATGGAGGTAACGTTGAGGGTTTGCTGCTTGCAACAAGCTGAATGGAGGTAACGTTGAGGGTTTGCTGCTTGCAACAAGCTGAAGGGAGGTAACGTTGAGGGTTTGCTGCTTGCAACAAGCTGAAGGGAGGTAACGTTGAGGGTTTGCTGCTTGCAACAAGCTGAATGGAGGTAACGTTGAGGGTTTGCTGCTTGCAACAAGCTGAATGGAGGTAACGTTGAGGGTTTGCTGCTTGCAACAAGCTGAAGGGAGGTAACGTTGAGGGTTTGCTGCTTGCAACAAGCAATTCAAAATTCCTTACAAACATGGTTGTGAAGTAATTTTCGATTTCTACAATTTCTGGTGGAGGAACTTCTAAATCTTCGAATGTGTCGGTTTTTTACAAGGATTAATTAACATTTTTCACGGAAGATCAAAACGAAGTTATAACTTATTCTATTTTAAGTTTCACAAATTACACTGGATATAATAACAGATTAGGCCTATATTTTTCGAGGTGGTTTGGGTTTGCCAAATACAACAAGAATTAGCTAGAAGTCAGTCTGAACCCAGAAAGCCGTTCCTGACCATCACGACGCCGTGATCGGAGTGTTTCATAAAATTTGTGGGTTTACTATCACGAAGTTATTTTCGTATGAATTAAATTTTCTGCGGCTATTGTTTCATTATTTATCCACCTTGCTCAAGACAAAATATATTGATTCTGGTCTTTAAAATTGGATTGAATATTTTTAATAATTAACAAATATTAACTTCTAACTTTTATTATCAGCACAGGATAAAGTGTCCTCCAGACATTGCGAAAATGGCTTTTATGTCCAAAACAATGACTTATTATAGTATCTATATTATCACTATTAACATGTACCTATTATTACGGCAAATGCTTAACTTACATTTACGAGTATATTGGGAGTTCCCTTGGAATTTATGTAATTGTAGAAGTAGATGCTGAGAATGGGGCGAACAGACCGTGTGGAGTTTGGCCCTAGAAACGAGGAGAATGGCACTCAGAGAGAGAGAGAGAGAGAGAGGACAAACACTACAGGCCACTACACACTCACTGCAAACACTATTAGCTTTTCATTTCCTTCAACTCTCGTGTGTCCTCCTATCCAACCACTACAAAGCACACATTGCTCCGGTCAAGGAATAGTGGAGCACCACTTCAACTCCTACAATATGTTAGCGATCCACGTTCATTCATGGACTATTTTATGAATGAGTACATCCACATTCTCTCATAAATATTAATGAATTATATATTAAATCTACTCTTTGTGGAAAAAATATGCAAGGGCAATTTATGTTCTGTTTATGAAAGCATTTTAGCACTTTCTGAAAGAATGTAGCAAGATAGAATTGATTAAACAATTCTTCGAATCTTTACTGATCCTACTTACTAGACAGCTTAGATGACCCCGTTAAAATGTGTGTGTGTATATATGTATGTATATATATATATATATATATACATACATATATATGATGCTTCATACATATATATAATGCTTCAGATGCGGGTTCGATCCCACCTGTAGCAGATTCTTTCATTTATAGGCCCGCTGAAGGATTGCTCCACCAAGGAACCTTTAGGAAGAATGTCAACCTATAGATAGCCCGGCGCTAATGGTCTAGATGCAGATGCGCCGGAATATATATATATATATATATATATATATATATATATATATATTTATTTATTTATACATAAATACATATTGGGTGTTAGTATAAAATAGCAAAACTATTCGTGTTTAATAAAATTTGAGCGGAGGCCCAGTGGCCGTGAGTGTTAAAGCGTGAGTACTTAACTCTCCATTCCAAGGGTCGTGGGTTCGATTCCCACTAGGGGTAGTGGCTTTTCATTGTAAAAAAGAAAAGGCATCAGCCCTATCTTGGCTAGAAAAGGATGGTAGCCAATAGATAACCCGTCCTAAATTTCTGTGTTAATTATAATGAATGTTAACATTTAAATAAATGAAATTTGAGTAGAATTCAAAGCTGGATGGAAACTTCCAATTTATTTATCCTCCTGCAACGTTTCAGAATTCATTGTCCTTCCTCAAGATTCTGTAATTTCACATATTTTATGTAATATTAGTTATAAATTATCATAAAATAGACTACTATGTTATGTTGTAATAAAGTAACACTGTGGGATTATAAGTTAACCCTCCAACGCCCAAGGTCCCCTACAGGGACCACTTTTTCACATTAGTTTAAAAGTTTTCCAAGAAGTTGGGGTTCAGGATTTGTACTTCTATGGTTAAATAAGGGATTGATTTACATTACTGAAAATTTATAACACTCCAGTGTTACAGATAACAAAGATAATTGGATTTGAAGTTACTGCAACAATCATAATAACAACCAATTAGAGTCAACATTGCATTTTCAATTGTTATGGCTAAAAAATGGTTAAGTTTTATACTTCTTTCTGTATAAAATATTTACTGAACATTTCTTTTATCAAAATAAAATAAAGTTTGAGAGAATTTGATTTAATCCCTGTTCATAAGTATTCTTTGAATTCAGTGGTCCCCCTTAGGGGACCTTGGGCACTGGGGCTTCATTAGTTCTGATTTGTTTATTGGTGGCAATAAAATATCTACTTTCAAATATTTGAAATAATTGACTTTATTTCACAAAATAAATGAGGTAACGTCAGTTTCTCAAAATAATTATAATTATTACAAGTTTTAAATTATATAAATAAATAAAAAATAAAACTGATATAAATAAAGAAGGAATAAAAAACGCTGACAACAAAGAAAGAACGGTCAGTAAAAAAAAAAACGATGCCTAATAAATCTAGAGTAACTAAAGGCACAAAAAATCTTATAAATGCAGAATTGAATGGCTTGAAGAGGAATGTGAATTTTCAAATAGAGCTGGGAATGAAGGATGTACAGACAGATTATTCAGAAATTGCACTAACTTATCTTCAATTGAATATGTTTGAAAGGATGTTTGGAGAAGAAAGTATAAATATTATTGTTGAAAACTCCTACTCATACTCAATTTCCAGAAATCATGAATTTAATGTTACTTCAGGCGAAAAAAAGTATTCATTTATTAAATGTACTACTTTAGACAGGCTACATGACGGCCAAAAATATAAGAATGTTCTGGGAACATTTTGAATCCGACAGATTGGTATATAATAACACTTTGGTGTATAAGATAAGTATAAGTTCCAACGGGTTTTTCGAAACTCAAAAATAGCTGTAAGCAGCATCTCGCCATGGCAAGCCCATAAGGTTTGTTTATAAAATGTTGTCTTATCAGAGCGGCTACAATGCCCTTGCAGAATAGTTTCGGCTTCGGTGGATCTGTAACACTTGAGTCTTCCCGGTTACCCCAAGGATTTGGGCCTTACAGCCTTTATGTGGAAAATTTTTTAGTACCATAGACCTCTTTCAAAAATTAAATATACCAAACACTGGCTGCCCCGAAACTATTCGAGAAAATCACATTGTAAGAATTGTAAGGCTCATGAGTGACTGCTGCAATATAGGGCTTTATTATTTCGATTTTCACAGAATAAATAATTTTTTCTAAAACCAATATTTATCATAGGCAACTAATCATGTACTTATGCATATTATTATTATTTACTTGCAGTAAAATAAAGATCTGTTCATGAAATGTAGTGAATTTTTAAAAGACACCAGATTTTGATACTTGTAAAGCCAGTGCCCAAGGTCCCCTCTTGGCATTGACAGTTTTATAACAAAAATTTCTTAAAAGTTACTTCAATTGACTTCATATTTACCCATTTATGCAACAAAAAAAAATTAGAAAAATAAATAGAATAGTCATGGGCATTGGAGGGTTAATGAACATAATCAAATATTGTATTCAAAAGAATGTGTAATATTAATATCAAGTCATATTTTAAGCAATTAAAAGTATGCCTAAGAGTAGTATTAAAGATAAACTTATAATTGACCCGGTGGCCGTGAGTGTTAAGCACTAGACACTTCGTGCCAAGGGTCGGGTTTTTTTTTTTTTAGTGTTACAACCCAAAGCGTCATCAAACAAAGATATTTGGGGATAATTTGTTGGCGCTAGGTCGCCAACAAAATAATCATAAATTAAATTAAATAATAATTTGAATTATTTTAAATAAAATAAATTGATTGAAGGTATGACGTAATATTATCTGTGGTTTGGAATACAATTTTTTTATTATGTTCATTAACTAATAATTTCACAGTGTTACCTTATTTAAACATAACATTTTATGATAATTCATAACTAATATTGCATACAATATTTGAAATAACAGAATTATGCCTGCAGGAGGACAATGAAGTCCGAAACGTTGGAGTAGAAATTAATGGAAAATTCTACACAACTTAGAGTACCCCCTCTTAGACCGAGAGCTGGCAACGCACTTTTCATGAAGTGTTTTATGCACCCTGAAATTTTGCTATAATGTACCTCTTAGGTAGATAAGAAGGTAAATATGTGTTTCCTGGACATACCTTGGTGCACCAGGTACTGCGCATAGGGGAAAGGTGCAAAACAATATTGCCCAAAAGTAGAGTTTTATTCAGAAGCCAACTATTATTAATGAAAAAAATGGCAAATTAAGGCAATTTTCAAATTAATAATAAATAAGGCAGGCACTTTTAAGGGGGTTAAAATGATAATAATAATAAAAAAAAACAACTTAGTTCCTAGTTTTTATTTTTAATATTAAATGAAGTGCACACAGTAAACACATTTGAAAATATTTACAAAAGGGCAGACACTTTTGTGGGGTATAATTATCAGGAAACATAAAAATAAATGTTGAATATGCAAGACTGCAATACACTGCGCGTAACAAGAGTGAATGACAGCACCGCACAGTTGTGGTTATCCTCTGCGCTCTCATTGGTTCTTGCTCACATGATCTTGTACAGCTGTTCCGGTTTAAATGGCAGCGCGAATAAAACTCTCATTTAATATGAGAATAAAAACGATTAAGTTTTTTTTTTTTTTACGTGTTATACCCCTTAAAAGTGCCTGCCATATTTATTAATCATTGTAAAATTGTCTTAATTTTACATTAAAGATAGTTGGCTTCTGATTAAAACCCTATTTTTCGGAAATATTGTTTTGTGCCTTTCCCCTATGCGCAGTACCTGGTGTTCCAAGGTATGTCCAGGAAACACATATATACCTTCTTATCTACCCAAGAGGTACATTATAGGGAAATTTCAGGATGCATAAAACACTTCATGAAAAGTGTGGTTTGTTCAAGTTTCGTGTAGATATTTCCTTCCATATGGTAATGTTAGATTAATGTATAAAAAAAAAAAAAAATGTTAGGAATGATGAAAAGATCTTTGAACTGGAGAAATAGTAATAAAAAATTAATGTTATATTTAGTGTCAGAATTATAGCCAACGTTAGGAGTGAAATATTCAAGAGCGGTAAGACACTTCTGTCGGCGCTATCAAATATTCAGACGATGAACGGGTTAAAAAGCATTCATTAATTCATGGAGCCGATATCGGGAGAACTGGCACATTCCTAGGGGCCCGATAATGGGGGAATAGCCCCCCCCCCATGACGCAAGATCGGCTCGGCTGACGTATTATACAAATAAAATATCCGATCCACATCGTGGGCTGATGAAATAATGTGTCATCTGTCACTAGTGTCATAAATGTAATAGTCGCCCGTCCTACATTCGAAAGGTAAACATCTTCAATATTAAGATGGCTCTTCATTTGCCGCTATTTCGTCACCCTTTAAGAAAAGCGGAAGTATAAATTAGAAATTATGTCTCACAATCAATTTAATTCGAAGTAAAGTTAAATTTGAATTATAATATCCTTCTTTCTCCGAAAGAAAATTCTGAGGTCTATCTTAATTAAAAACACATTATAATGATTAATTTCTCAAACCACAAATATTTCATTTATTTGTTTCATCCCTCTACACATAAGGTTTCGTGCTTTAGGCCAGATTGAACCGGAGTGTCCCAGCTAGACCAGGAGTGGAATTAGGTGACCGGAAGTGATCCAGAGTGACCCGGGTGTGAGCTAACTAGAGTGAAGCGAAAGTGAAACAGCAGAGGGGAAGAATGTCCCTGGAAGATGCTCAGTGGTACCAGAAGTGGACCATTGTGGACCGGAAGCGGGCTAAAACAGAACAGGAAGAGGGCCAATAGTGGATTCGAAGTGGACCGGAAGAGAACTTCCTGTTCAAAATATGTTTTAGTTGTAACTATAGTTAAAGCTAATTAGTTATTAGATACAACGATATTAAAAATTTCATAAATAAATTAGCGATTAGCGCCCTGCCGTCGCTAAGCGCTGGGTTTTTGACAGTAGCGCTAAATTAGCGCTCAGGTATCACCTTTTAGCGACCGCTTATTTTGGCCCAATCCTGCTTAAGGAACGATGGAAACCGATGGATAGGCCGGCGCTGGTGGCCAGGAAGTCGATGCGCCAAAAAATAAATAAATTGAAAAACATTAATCTGTAAATTTAAATAATAAATGTAAAATTTTACTAATAAATTAAAAATCGCTAAACTATTTCGAAATATTTTAGTAATAATTAAAACAACTGTTGATGCATGGTATTATCCTGATACTACTATGACACTATATCTTGATAATTTTCGCGGTTCTCAAGTTGAAGGAGGTATTGTAGCTGTTTCTAAATACCAGGGAAAATGCATGTTTTTTGTTTTGTTTTTTAACAAATAAAACAGTTTTTTAAACTAACTTTAAATTATTAGTTGCAACTTATTTTAATCTTTTTATTTTTAATAATATTATAATTTGAAACAAATACTGTATTCAAATAAGGCGATTTATAATATATATATGGTTTCATAGAAGACTTACCTCAGTGGGCTTATGGTCCAAGAAACAAAGCAAAAAATAAAATACGTAAATAATTTAATAGTTAGTAAAAAAGGATTAATGATTAGACTTTTAGTTATAATCTATATATATATATATATAAATCAAGTGTCTGTTTATTTGTTTCTTTGTTAATTAGTTTGTTTGTTCCTTATACAAATCTACACCGTTTGACCGATTTTGACAAAACTTGGAATAATGGTAGGTCTTGATACAGGAAGGCTAAGTCAAACATTTCTACGAGCTGTCTGTCTGTATGTTTGTTCCTTATACAAATCCACACCCTTCTTCCGATTTTGACCAAACTTGGCACACAGGAAGGTCGTGATACGGGGAGTGTCATAGGCTAGGTCAAAAAAGTCTACCAGCTGTCTGTCTGTATGTTTGTTCCTTATGCAAATCCACACCGTTTGACCGATTTTGACCAAACGTGGCACACAGGTAAGTCTTGACACGGGTAGAGTCATAGGCTAGGTTAAAATCGTCTATGACTCACAGTTCGTAGATCACGAGTTCGAAACAATGAACTCAAATTGTTACAGATTTCAATATTAATTATTTGGTTTCTAATTTATTTTTGCTTTTATAGATGCAGAAAGTAGGTGTATCGTAGCACGCCGGGTAACAGCTAGTTAACTATAAATGTATTGCCGAAGTTAAGCTACACGGGCGTGGCCTGTAGCTGAATTAGTGACCGACCACGTGCTGTTGGTACAATAAAAGGGTGGCAACCTGTAGATAGCTCGGATAATAGCTCAATTGTTGATACACAATTGATAACTCAATAATAAATAAATTAATATTTATTGAGCGGAGGTCTGTAGAGATTTAACCCTTAGTATGGATAGGTACAGTTTGTAATACACATTCAGGTTAAGAAGACACCATGGACGACAGCGAATTCCCTACTTACACGCCATGGAAACATGGGCGTATATAAAAAATAATTTCGGGAGGGGCTGGGAGAATTTCGGGGGGGGGGGGGGGTTGAGAAGAATTGGGGGGTTCTGGAATACTAACAATCTAGAACTTGAAAAAGTTAGCCAATTAAAACGCCAGTACACCCGATAAAAACTATTTTTTCTGAACTAAGTGATCTTATTTAATTTATTTTTATGATACATTTTTATCGATTTCGGCTGCAGCCCCCTAAGCCCCCCTTATATACGTCCATGCCTGAAAAAAAATACCGAAAGGAGAAAGGCCCTCGACTAATATCTGCTATTTTACAACGACTTCCGGAATTACAAAAGCAGTAATTTCAAAGGAATAATTGTAGACAATTAGAGGAATAATAGAGAAGGAAATCAAACATCCAAGGTATTAAACATTGAATAATAAATAGAACAAATTAAAAATTATTATCACAGGAGATCCATTAATTTTTGTTATTTTGTAGTTTCTCTATGATTAAATTAATTAAAGGTTAAATAAATTTAAGATTAATTATAAAAGAAAAAATAAAATAACTGAAGCCAAATTAAGAGAAATTAAAAATACAACGAAAGCCTGGACAAATGAACACTTCTCCCGTCGGGACGAAGTAATCCTATCTAGGCTTCGTATTGGCCACACCTTACTTACCCATTCCTACTTACTAGACAGAAGGACAGACCAACTTGTAGATATTGTAACGAGACCTTGACCGTCAAACACATACTTACGAATTGCAGACAACGCAATGATGTAAATATTCCCTACGACTTACGGGACTTACTGACAGAAGGTAGCCCACACATAGCTTCACTACTTACGGGACTTACTGACTGAAGGTAGCCCCCACATAGCTTCACTACTTACGGGACTTACTGACAGAAGGTAGCCCACACATAGCTTCACTACTTACGGGACTTACTGACAGAAGGTAGCCCACACATAGCTTCACTACTTACGGGACTTACTGACAGAAGGTAGCCCACACATAGCTTCACTACTTACGGGACTTACTGACAGAAGGTAGCCCACACATAGCTTCACTACTTAAATATTTAAAAAACACACACTTATACACCAAAATTTAACTTATTCAATTTTTTAACTGATATTAATACTTTTTATCCTATTTTTAGTTTTTTGTTAACAGTTCCTCACGTACATCTATTACATCGGGTTACATCTCTTTGTATTAATTAATAATGTTTTATTTTATCTAATTATATATATTTTTTAAATCCATTTATTTTTCCTTTTCATGTTGTATTTGTTCATTTATTAATTTGCATTTCAATTATTTTGTTCGTTTGTTTTTTGTCTCTACCACAGTTCTTCTTTTTCTACTTACTATCTTTTCTTTCTTTCTTTCTTTATTTATTTTTTGCTACTTAACATTGACGTCTCTAGAGTTTTTCGCCTGCGTCACGGAACTCTATAAATTAAATATAAATATAAATATAAATAAAAGAAAAAAAGGAAAAGGGAACCTGTAGATTTAGTAAATGATATAATTATTAGGATAGAAATACTTTTTATATTTTTAAACGACAAACATTGTGATTTAATGTTTTAAAATACAACGCTATTATATCAAATAAAATAATCAATAGATGCAACAATGTCTGAAAAAATATATAGAGACTTGAGAAAAAAATAAAAAATAGTTTTCTCCGCATTAAACATCAAATAAATCAGAAATATACATGTATAAAATATACTATAACGATTGCAATAAAATATACATGTATAAAATATACGATAACGATTGTAATAAAATATACATGTATAAAATATACGATAACGATTGTAATAAAATATACATGTATAAAATATACGATAACGATTGTAATAAAATATACATGTATAAAATATACGATAACGATTGTAATAAAATATACATGTATAAAATATACTATAACGATTGTAATAAAATATACATGTATAAAATATACGATAACGATTGTAATAAAATATACATGTATAAAATATACGATAACGATTGTAATAAAATATACATGTATAAAATATACTATAACGATTGTAATAAAATATACATGTATAAAATATACTATAACGATTGTAATAAAATATACATGTATAAAATATACGATAACGATTGTAATAAAATATACATTTATAAAATATACGATAACGATTGTAATAAAATATACGATAACGAAAGTAATAAAATATACATGTATAAAATATACTATAACGATTGTAATAAAACTTTTACTGGAGAATCCTCGCAGTTACTAAATAGTAGAATAAAATACCAGGTCAAGAATGTGGACGAACGCAATAATAAAATAGCATTTCCAAATCAATCTATAAGAAATAGTCATATGGAAGCGTTGATCGTCGGGGATTCGGTCAATGTTCTTATTTAATAAAACCACATTTTATTCTTAAAATGTATTTTTATTACCGCCAACGTTTCGGCTTGCTCTACAAGCCTTCTTCAGGGCTAAACACATATGGTATAACAATGACAAAAGGATTGATAAATTGACAAAATTTTGAGAACATATATGAGTGAATATATATATATATATATATATATATATATATATATATATATATATATATATATATATAAAGTATAATAAAATAAAAAGTATAATAAAAAATCTAAATAAATATACATGTAAATAGGAAAACCAACAAACTCCAAGGTCTCCACCACAAATGATTTATTTTATTCACCTACAAAGCATGCTTTCGGAGTCTACGGCTCCATCCTCAGTGCTTCCAGTTCTTCACTGCAGGCGGTTCACCCGTAGACTACGGGTGAACCGCCTGCAGTGAAGAACTGGAAGCACTGAGGATGGAGCCGTAGACTCCGAAAGCATGCTTTGTAGGTGAATAAAATAAATCATTTGTGGTGGAGACCTTGGAGTTTGTTGGTTTTCCTATTTGGATGCAGTACCACCACCGTCCAGCCAAATCAATGTCAAGAAATATACATGTGTATGGCATACAAAAAAAAAAAAAAAAAAAAAAAAAAAAATATACAGAACAAGTGGCGTAGTAACATACCTATGGAGAAGATTGAGAACTGTCCTGTTTCAAGTAGAGAACATTTCTCAGGACTGGAAGGATAGGGCCAGGATTAGACAGGAGAGGATGGAGGGGGAAGGGGTGGGGAGAAGTGGAGATGGACGGAGGGAAACGACCGCGGTAAAGATAAAGGACGTGCCTACGGGTTTTCCAGATCCGGGAAGGATTCTAATCCTTCCCCGGAAAACCTTTCCTATCCTTCATTATCAATCCTTTTGTCATTGTTATACCATATATGTTTTTACAGCCCTGGTGGAGGCTTGTAGAGCACGCCGAAACGTTGGCGGTAATAAAAATACATTTTAAGAATAAAATGTGTTTTATTAAATAAGAACATTGACCGAATCCCCGACGATCAACGCTTCCTACTCTTCTCGAAATAGTCATATATTTAGCACATAGGAATTTGGAAGCATAAAAACGCACAATAAAAGAAATAGCGAATATTATTAAAAATAGTAGAAAAAATCGTAAACAAAAAAACTTAAAGTAATAATAATAATAAAATATTGAAGTACCTAATGTATTTTTTACTCATTACACAAAAAGTAAATAGTTGTTACAATTTGATGACAAGATATTTAAATTATTTTCTCTCCCGTTTATTTTGACTGTGCATTTAGAGTAGTTAGACTCAAAGAAGAACCTGGGGAGGCGTCCAGAGAAATATAACGCACAAAAAATAGCAATACCACTTTGGGGATATATATATAAATAAATCAGTCCTACTATAGAATGGTCTGATTCATGACCATACGGCACAATAGGGAGATAGTGTGGTCAGTACTATGCTCCGGCCGCTTGAGTTTCCCCTTGGCTGCTTTGACTGCTAGTGTCATTAGCACCAAGGTACACCTTAATAAATTATTTAAAGGCTGGGTTGGCCTAGGGACGGTCAGGTTGGCTGAATCCAACCCATGAACGAAGACACTAGAAGATAAAATCTTAAGTGCTTGCTCGGGATTTGAACTCAGGTCATCCAGCATACTCGTCCAGTGCTCTACCACTGAGCTAACATCGGCCCCATATATATATATTTGATTTTTGTAAGTTGGATGGATTATTTCCACATCGAAGCAACCCTACGATATGGAAATGTATTTTATTCTGCACATCCAATACAATTATTTGCACTTCTTGATGAGTGTAACCATCATAACCAACGGAAAGAGCTAAAGGAAGGTAGATTGAGACATATTTTTGTATATTTAATCCCGTCTTCAGCTCTAATAATAGGAAACTAATATTTAAAAAAATTAAATGGATTAATGGTAAGGCGAAACATTACCCGAAAGTATAGGAAGAACGCTAGACTCCTGCATATTGGATGAGCAGAGGATGGTAAAACCTTCTCCTGAGGAGGGATAAGTAGGGTTATAAATTCCACATCTCTCCTATGTAAACATTTTATTTATCCATCGCTATGAATATATTAAATTTTATGGTTTGGTTTATATCTCGGAAGAAGGGAGGGGAGAGGCAATTTTTTGCAGGTCTATCTTTCTCATTCAAGCTTTTTATAGTTGGCCGAATAGCGTTGTGATAAATAATAAGGTCTTAACTATAAAATCCCCCTCCCCCTCGGGGGAACAGCCCCTAATAAAGGATGTAATAAAAATGGCGGGAAAAAAAGACAGAAATGGCGGGGGAAAATGGAACGATAAAGCTGTGTCTAATGGAGGCAGTAATCCAGGGGCTCTTATCACGGATAACAGAAAGGGTGGAGTGAATGGTATAAGCAAATAGTCCCGTTACAGGACAGCTTAGGATAGAAACAGTTTAATGGTTTGTTTGTATTTTTCATGAAGAATGTAAACACCCATTCCAATGAAATCTCAATGAAAAGCAAGATTTTCTGCAGGGCATCTGACAGTATCCTAAGCGGAAATTACTCACTCCGCCTTATCAATGTTTGCTCTAGGAAATCACTATAACAAATATGTTTCTAATCTTCTTACCTTTACTAAAACACTATTTTTACTGTTAAATGCAATTTAAAAAATAAGCAAATAAAATTTAAGGTAAACAGAGACAAACACCCTTTCAAAAGAACGAATTTAACACTTTCGAGGGTTTAAGCACTTAGTTCTCCGACTGACATCGCCTCATCGAAAATTACTCCAGAATTTTGTAGAGACGTGTGATAATGAAAAAAATAAATTTAAAAGAGAAGCAAGAATTTAGGCACCACAACAGGAAACTGGCAGGATTCTAAGTGGAAATTACTCCTTCAACTATCTTTTTTTCGCTCTAGTAAAAGACAATTACAAATATCGATCTAATTTTCATACCATGTTATATTAAAATACTCATTCTACTGTTAAATATAAAGAAAAAGTCCGTCACGCAGGAGCTGCATAAATAAGCACTTTCCTCAGAATCGGGTAGGGTCGAGTGCATTCCTGAATAATTTGCTTAAAATAACCTCTACAGATAAATAAAATAAAAACATAAATTGTTCTACTCTTTTGCATTTTTTATGAGCAGCTGTTTTAATTAAAAATTTTCTCATTAATTTCCTTCCAGAGTTTTGTATGCAGGGGTACTACACTACGTAATGCATACAGAAAGCTTCACATTTTCATCTATTGATCTTGATGAGTTTCGCGAACCTACGTTTGGCGGGAGAATTCACAATTCACATAGTACAAAGTAACACCCCCCCCCCCCTTCCAATAGACCGATTTAGTTCATTTTTACAACACATCTTTCTTATTAGATAGCCAGGACATATAAAGAGTTTTGTAACAATACAACAGAAATTATGACCGGTATACGGAAATTAGTAATTTCTGTCCGGAGTAAACCCTCCCTTCTAGTTAACCGATTTAGTTTATTTTTATAACACATTTTTCTCTACACTTGGCCACAACGAATACCGAATTTCGTTGAAATATAACAAAAATGTTGGCTGTTATTGGCAAATAACTACTTTGGCTCCGGAGTGAACCCCCCCTCCGGATGGACCGATTTTGTTGGTTAACGAACTCGTTCAATCGTTTGATGGGGGAATACTACATATCAAGTTTCGTGGCGAAAAAACAAAAACTGTGGCCAGTATCGTGTTAACGGACACATATATAACTGTATGTATGTATATATATATATATATATATATATATATATATATATATATATATATATATATATATATATATGTGTGTGTGTATAGATATATATAAATTTTAACTGGGGTCATTTTCGGTGTCTACTAGGTAGGATCGATAAAGATTCGAAGAAATGTTTCCAAAATTCCGTCATGAGTGCAACCTCAATAGCTACTTTCCTTCGGAGGAAAGTGCTAAAAAAAAAGAAAAACTAGGCAAATAGAGAAAAAAACAAAAACAAAACCGGCACTTTTATCCGAATGAAATCGCTCTATGAAAAATTGCATATAAGTGTTTTTGTAGGACATTTATTAAGCTTTCGAATAGGTGCTTTATATTTACCAGCGATTTCGAGATATTTAGCTAAATATATGGAAATATGAAGAAAAGTCTATTTTTTCCCACCTTTCTCAAAAAAGGTTATAGATAATGGTTTCAATTGCTTCCTCACTTCGCATTACTTAGGGTGCGTTTACACTTGATATTTCTGGCAGGAAATATATATGTCACGATATATGTCGCGATATAAGTGTCGGATAGATATTCTCTTGCAAGTTTACATACGGACAGAAATAGCTAGACATTTATGTCATGGATATGTATAGGACGGTTCTCGCTTTGCAATAAATGTCCGGCCTGTTTACACTCAGACATATATGTCCTGTCTAGTCCATTCTGCTTGGTATAGAAGTTTCGGCAATATAGCTAGAAACCAAGATATTTCTGTCTGACATTTATTTCTCTCTTTATAATCAGCGTATTCACCTGACGGCATAGAAGTGTCGACACTTATTGCTCGGGATAGAAATATATATCTCAGACATAAATTGCTCATGGTTTACACTAGTCGCAATTTCTGTCTGATATAAATTTCCTGCAATAACTAGCAAGTGTAAACCCACCCTTATAAAAAGTATACTTGGAAGTCTGTAAGCGTAACCAGTTCGGTTTTTTCGCACAAATTTCCTCATAAAACATTGTTCCAGTAGGCTGATTCCGCAGGATCACGAACTTGACGGTTTATTTGAGAAGTGTGTACATAAACATATACAGGGTGGCTCTAAAGTAGTGTTTAAGCTTCAAGGTGCTCATAGGAAATTCGATTCTGAAAAAAAAGTTCCTACCAACATGGGCACAAAAATGCTTTCTGGAGGCGTTGGAGCTAAAAAAACCTGCTAAAACCACGTTTTCATACACCAATTCCCTGTATGTTCTCAACATGTGTTAAAGGAAAATAAATTTTGAAATGTATTAAGAGAAAAAAAACCCTTAAGAATTAAAAAGGGACCAATCGAAGCTCGCTCAAAAAATTATCTTCAAATCAGCATTGCGTTCACTGGGAAAATCGTATTTTTTGCCCATTTAAAAACAATTTCTTCACATAAACGCTCTTGGATATCATTTTTTATTAGTTAAGGAAGAATTTTAGCCCATTAAAAAATGGTAAAAAAGTTACAAGGTAGTATTACCCGAATGCCAAATAAAAAACAAAACGAAAAAGTAAAAAATTCGTTTAGAGCCTTCTGCTCAAATTCTGGAACATAAATATGCTTTAGGTCCACCCGACAAACCTATGTAATCTACTGTATAATATACTGTCTTCTTTTTCGTACATGGCCACTGCGCAAGCGCTAACGCTAGCGGCCACTTTTTTGTAACGTTTTTTCCAGTTTGGTCATCGCTAAAGCATATTTATGCTAAATATAATCATACCGCTTAATACCTACTCCCCTGTCTATATTAATTTCTACTCAATTGCTCACACTACTGGATGCATTTGACAAGAAACATAAATACCGATAATAGAAGTTGTAAGGAGGTAATGTAGATGCATCTGATAAGGAAGAGATGTTACTGATAACACAGGTTGTAGATTTCAGGGGGGGGGGTATACACACATTATAAGGCTTAGCGAGCAAACATAAATAATACAGACATGCCTTCCTGTAGTCACAGGTGACACGACAACCGGTTCTCAAAGCCTTCTTCTCCGATGCGCCGTGTGTTGGTTTTTTTTTCTGTAAGGGTAAGAAAAAACGGTTGAACAGGCATTATTAAGTGGCCTTTGTGTATTGTACTACATAAAACATGTTAAGTACATATTAGGGACTGGGAAGTCATAAAAAAGAGGTTTTTATCATCCCACAATTAACTTGTGAAACATCTCCATTTTTAATGACTAAGTCAATTAACAATCTCGAGATAATAGGACATTTAATTCTGCGCTAAAGTAATATTTAAAGTAAGCCTCTATTTAAGCTTAATTTCCGAAATGTGAACCGCACTTTTCATGAAGTGGTTTATGCATCTTGAAATTTTGCTATTATGGTACATCTTGGGTAGATAAGAAGATATATATGTGTTGCCTAGAGTTACTTATATGTTGGCTAGAGTATTATTCAGAAGCCAACTATCTTTAATGTAAAATTATGAAAATTTTACAATGAATAATAAATAAGGCAGACACTTTTAAGGGGGATAACATGTAACAAAAAAAAAAATAAAAACAAAAACTAAATTGTTTTTATTCTAATAATAATAAATAAGTGTTTTATTCACGCCGCCATTTAAACCGGAACAGCTGTACAAGATCATGTGAGCAAGAACCAATGAGAGCGCAGAGAACAACCACAACTGCGCGGTGCTCTCATACACTCTTACGGTTCCACGCAGTGTATTGCAGTCTATTATAGGCAACATTTATTTTCATGTTTCCTGATAATTAAACCCCACAAAAGTGTCTGCCCTTTTGTAATTAATTTCAAATATGTTTATTGAAGACGCTGTTTAAATCGCAGAGTGAATAAAGCACTTCATTTAATATTAAAAATAAAAACTAGGTGCTGTTTTTTTTCAGAAGAGTCTGCCTTATTTATTATTCATTGTAAAGTTGCCTCAATTTGCAATTTTTTAAAATTATTGATAGTTGGCTTCTGAATAAAACACTGTTTTTGGGCAACATTTTTTTGCGCCTTTCCCCTATGCGCAGTACCTGGTGTTCCAAAGTATGTCCAGGAAACACATACACGTATATACCTTCTTACCTACTCAAGAGGTACATTATAGCAAAATTTCAAGGTGCATAAGATGAAAAGTGCGTTACCAGCTCTCCGATTTATATAATAAGTAAGCTTTAAAATATGATAGATTTTAAAATCGAATTATAATGAGACATGAAAAGTGAATATTTTTAAAAATCTTATTTATCAAAAAGAGCAAAACGTCATGCAAGAGGTTCCCAAGATCGATTTGCAAAAAAGGTTATTCTTTGGATTTGCAGTTGTTTTTTTTTTTTTTGGCAAACATGAATAGATATTTAAAAAAAAATCCTATAATTATCTCTAACTATTTAAATGTTATGCTGAAATATATAATACTATACTTATATATTTAAAATTGTTATACTTTAATTAATGTTCAATGAAACGCGCTTTTATAATAGAGGATAGATTGTAACAAAAAGTACTACAGAAATCTGTTGCATTGGACTGTGGTGGCAATATGGCAAATCTTATCTGGATGAAACCTTTGGACAGATGAAGAAGAATTCAGTTCTATCGACTGCTCTTGGCGAATCCTGCAATGGTTTGATTTTCATAAGCCAAATACAAAAGATTATTCGAATCTTTTGCCCGTTACTTCAAACAATTGTAATGAAAGAACGCGTTAAATGAGTTGATTAAATAAAACATGGAATTATCACAAATTTGTATTGTTAATTTTCCACCTGTCACTTGAACCAAAACAAACATTAAAAACCTGTTTCACGATTTTCTATTTTAGCTGATATGCTCAGAGTGATTTAAGTAAAAAAAAACAAAACTTGGACTTTGAATAAAAAAATGTTTTACATACTCGACTCTATAGAAGTCATTATTCTGCCAAAAAATTCCA
Source organism: Gonocerus acuteangulatus (assembly GCA_946811695.1). Taxonomy (NCBI): domain Eukaryota; kingdom Metazoa; phylum Arthropoda; class Insecta; order Hemiptera; family Coreidae; genus Gonocerus; species Gonocerus acuteangulatus. Next base: position 118,839,054 of record OX328124.1, on the reverse strand, counting down.
TATACCTACATTTAAAAATTTATCGATTATAAAAAAAAGTGTTGATTTAAAAACGGATGTCAAATTCGTTTTTAGCACATTGAAAACCCCCTAAATTCAAAATATGGGGATATTACAAACATTTTGCTAAGGGGGGACCCTTATTAAAGATTCAACAATCTGGCCACATTTCAAAGAATGTTTACCCGATTCAAACCAAATTTGGAGGGTCGATAAAGGCTTTAATGTGAAACATTTCCTTCCAATCGGGGTGTTTCTATGTGTTCTGGGATTGACGTTATATGCAAAAAAGTTTACATTTTATTTTCATTTTGAGAACCATTTTTTGCAAGTACCATTTGAGATAATACAATAGTCATTTACATGAGTAAAGATGGAATGGTTGGGATTCGTCTAAATAAACCTCAATATGATTTTGTTTTAAAAAATCTATATTTCGGACGTTTCGGCTACTCATTGGTAGCCTTCGCCAGCTAAAATGACAAAAAAAGAAATTAATACAAAAACAAAAAAAAAAAAAAATTATAATTGTGATAGGTAACAGAACTATAGATACAATTAACTTATAAAAGAACATATCGTCTTAAATTCTTAGAATGAAAAAGTAAATAGGTACAATAATTGATTTTAATAGTAATTAGTAACATTAATTGATTTTACAAAGAAATAAGAAACTACATACCAATGACAAATATAGTAGCTAATAGTAACATTAATAAATTTTACAAAGAAATAAGATACTACATACCAATGGAAATGCCGAGCGGCAGAGGAAGACCAAGGTTGACAATTAAGTAACCATTGTGAAAGTGTCTAAGGAAAAAGGAATCTACTGGGGTATATGTAACTGAAAACAGCAGGTGGTGGGAGAAAGGGCGGTAAGGATCAAAAGGCATGTTTATGACATTTTATGACAGGAAAGGAGAAACAGGTGTTAATGGAAGGATACCCCAGGGGCATGGTAAAAATCTAGGTGGGAGGTCGCGAGAGTATTTGGAAAATATTAGCGTACATAGGAGAAATGCCTTGTTGGTCAGTTTTGTAGTTTATATTGTTTAAGTTTAAGTTTATATTGTTTTTGTTTAAACTTAAACAAAAACAATATAAACTACAAAACTGACCAACAAGGCATTTCTCCTATGTACGCTAATATTTTCCAAATACTCTCGCGACCTCCCACCTAGATTTTTCCATGCCCCTTGGGTATCCTTCCATTAACACCTTTTTCTCCTTTCCTGTCATAAAATGTCATAAACATGCCTTTTGATCCTTACCGACATTTCTCCCACCACCTGCTGTTTTCAGCTACATATACCCCAGTAGATTCCTTTTTCCTTAGACACTTTCACAATGGTTACTTAATTGCCTACCTTGGTCGTCCTCTGCCGCTCGGCATTTCCATTGGTATGTAGTATCTTATTTCTTTGTAAAATTTATTAATGTTACTATTAGCTACTATATTTGTCATTGGTATGTAGTTTCTTATTTCTTTGTAAAATCAATTAATGTTACTAATTACTATTAAAATCAATTATTGTACCTATTTACTTTTTCATTCTACTCATTCTAAGAATTTAAGACGACATGTTCTTTTATAAGTTAATTGTATCTATAGTTCTGTTTCCTATCACAATTATAATTTTTTTTTTGTTTTTGTATTAATTTCTTTTTTTTTGTCATTTTAGCTGACGAAGGCTACCAATGAGTAGCCGAAACGACCGAAATATAGATTTGTTAAAACAAAATCATATCGAGGTTTATTTAGCCGAATCCCAACCATTCCATCTTTACTTATTACCTCGACGGCTAACTATCAAATCTTCATGGTCATTTACATGGTTAGGAAAAGGAGTTTTTCTTCTTTCGAAAGATTTCAATGACGTAAAAATCGGATTATCTCAAGGGGAGATATTGAATTTCAAAACGTCACGTTACATTTTCGCATACAAATTTTTAGTCTCTTCCAGACTGGGAAAAATCATTATTTTTTGTTTTCAATGATATTCACCACATTAGGGTTTCTTGGGGTGCTGATTTTAAATCTGCTATTATTTTTGGCGCATTGGACGGAACGCTCGGACAAGTGTGGACTATTTTTCGATGTAGAATCACCAGAAAAAAAATTGTCCAGATCGGTGACCCCATCGCTGTATACTCCCCTTTTAAGTCAAAAACGTCTACCAGCTGTCTGTCTGTATGTTTGTTCCTTTTACAAGTCCACACCGTTTGACCGATTTTGACAAAACTTGGCACAGTGGTAGGTCTTGTAATACGGGTAGTGTTATAGGCTAGGTCGAAATCCTTCGGAAGTCACGGATACGAAATTATGAACCCAAATAGTTACAGATTTGCGTTATTATATCTTAATATTACTTATTTACCTTCTAATTTATTTTTGATTTTCTTAATGCAGAAAGTAGGCGTAGCATGGCACGCCGGGTAACAGCTAGAACTTTTATATTTTACTATGATTTTATGTAACTGTTAACTACCTATATTTAAATTTATTATGTATGATGATTGTTTAAATTTAGCAAATTGCTTTTGTTACGGAGTTTAAGACACAAATAAATAAATAAATAATAAAAAGAATAAGAGTTTTACATACTCAAGGTAAATAACATACTCAAGGTTAAATTATAAAGTGTTGATTTAAATATATGTTGAATTTCATGGTTTTATAAACGAATTAAATTATGAGTGACATTTTATAGCTAGCAAACGAACATGGAAAATAATAGTCTGGAAGAGTGTATTTTTCCAGCTGGAAATCTAGGGGGGAAACAGTTTGTTTTTTCCAGGAAATTTACATAGTGCTCCTGTCGTCAAAACAATGCGGGACAGAGGGAGGTAAAAGGGCTGGAGGGAGAAAAAAACGCAGAGTCCTGTTTGTCGGTGGAAAAACATAAATTTCTTTTGCCTGTTGGGGCTTTACTGGAAGGAAGCCAGCCTGCTTCCTCTTCCGCTGTGAGATCTGTCCTCCATAAGGGCAAACACAAAACATTTAGCCTGTATCTTGTAGATCCATCTACCCTTCATTCCTCTTCTGGAGTCCTTTTCAACGTTTAATGAGCCGAAGGACGATTCTAAAAGGGACGATAAGGATCTAAAAAGGAATTGTGTGTTGGCTTTTGAAGCTTATTCAGGAGATGAACTCATTTGCAGATGGCCGTTATTTGTTTGTCTGTCGGTGTGTTTAACTCTGGATACAGGTGCTACGGAGAAAGAATAGGGATTCTAACAAAGACTGAAGCCTTTCGAAGCTGTCTTCCGTCAAAAGGAATTACCTCATGCACGATTCGTTTACAACTTCATTGATAGCCAGTAAATCTATTCTTACATTAGCTGATTTTTCATATTCTGATTGCCTGTGTATCTGGGTGGCCAAAAAAAAAAAAAAAATGTAATATTCTTTTTTTGAACGTGAAATGTTCAATTTTTTTCCGTTCAAAAGACAAAAACTGGCCAAAAACCAGAGATATCCAACTCAAAGAAGCTCTGTCAGGTTAGAGTGATTCCACATAGTGCTCAGCACCGTTGTGGTTGTGAAAGCTTAGAATAAAAACTCCTTCAATGAAATAAAGCCTTAAACACCTTTTGAAACATTAAGCACTGATTTCTACGAATGATTTTGTCCTATTTAACGTCTAAACTAAGCTAAACAATTCTTTAAACAAATAAAAAATAAAACGTATTTTATTGTTGCCAAATAAAATAAATATGACTTTCTATTCTTTATGAGCATTTATTTGTAAATTATTTAAATAAAGCTCTTCATGAAGTAGAAATAGATCGTTATTTCAGGATCCAATTTTCTAACTAATTTGAATAAATCAAATAATAGCTTATTAGAGGTTTGCTCAGTGGTAGAGCAATCGATTTAAAAACTGGAGGACCCGGGTTCAAGATCCGAACGCGCACTAAAGATATATATCTTCTAGTGTCGTCATTCGAGGGTTGGATTCGGGGTCCCAGACCGTCCCTAGGCTCGTCCAGCCTTTAATTAATTTATTAATGGGTACCTGCAAAGGGAAATATCAGGCGGCTTGAGCATAGTATTGCGCACACTATCACCATAGTGCAGTAGTATGGTCAAGAATCATATACCTCTACAGTATCTGCCCCTTTGGGCCTTGTTTTTTTTTATATAGGTGCTATACTAAATGATTTATATTTCTAAAGTATTTTAGAGTCTACGAATTAACTGTGTCCATTATATTTGTACAGGAAATTCACACACAATAAATGTACCAATTATTATCATTATTATACATCCATAACTCAGCGGTCTTTAGAAAATCATACAATGGATGAGTTATTACAATTATAATATCATTATAATTTTCACGGAAATTCCTGAGGAAAAATATATATAACTATGGCTGTGTAATATCTGCCCGGAGGATTGAGCTATGAATTATTATTGTAAGATAAAATAAAAACGGAAGGACCATTACAGCCTGCTGGTCCCCGTGGAGAAATTGTAGAGAATTCTAGACACGTAGGGAGTTCATAGGGAATTCGCCTCAGAGAGGGATCTAACCCCCCCCCCCCCCAACACAGGCTCCTACAATACAGATTTATATGTGCGCATCTATCAAATATATAATACTAATACTGCTTATTCCCCTGCCCACGTAGCCGCTATGGGGCCGCCGCAAATATCCAATCCCCCTTCGGGGAAAGAAATGAACATTTTATTTTGAGGCCTTTATCCTAGTCCCGTATGAATTTTATTTCTCGGATGGTGGTCACAGAATACAGACATGAAGATAATCCTCGAAATGGTAACAAGTCAAAGAATAGTTGGAAGTCGCCTAAGAAAATCAGATTTTTGCGAGAATATATTTTTGTAAATTTCGGAGAGCTCTTTGGCAGCCTTCTTCAGCAAAGAATGCCTATAGACCAAGGCGCAACTGTTTCGGAGGGCTCTTTGGCAGCCTTCTTCAGCAAAGAATGCCTATAGACCAAGGCACAACTTTTTCGGAGGGCTCTTTGGCAGCCTTCTTCAGCATTGAAAGCCTATAGACCAAGGCACAATTGTTTCGGAGAGCTCTTTGGCAGCCTTCTTCAGCAATGAATGCCTATAGACCAAGGCGCAACTGTTTCGGAGGGCTCTTTGGCAGCCTTCTTCAGCAAAGAATGCCTATAGACCAAGGCACAACTGTTTCGGAGGGCCCTTTGGCAGCCTTCTTCAGCAAAGAATGCATATAGACCAAGGCGCAACTTTTTCGGAGGGCTCTTTGGCAGCCTTCTTCAGCAATGAATGCCTATATACCAAGACGCAACTTTTTCGGAGGGCTCTTTTGCAGCCTTCTTCAGCAAAGAATGCCTATAGACCAAGGCACAACTGTTTCGGAGGGCTCTTTGGCAGCCTTCTTCAGCAATGAATGCCTATAGACCAAGGCGCAACTTTTTCGGAGGGCTCTTTGGCAGCCTTCTTCAGCAATGAATGCCTATAGACCAAGGCACGACAGTTTTGAGTTGTATGTTGATAAGGGACAATATACATTTTGGGGGAATATCTTCGGAAGACCTTACATAACAATAATCAAGGTATGCGTAACCGAAACGTTCCCGGATCATATTTTCTGTTTTTAAATGTAAAATAAATCGAAAATCTCTTTCACTCATAACGCCTGTGTTCGCAGCACCACAAACATAACCTGATTTTCAACATCGGGAAGGTAACGCCTGTGTTCGCAGCACCACAAACATAACCTGATTTTCAACATCGGGAAGGTAACGCCTGTGTTCGCAGCACCACAAACATAACCTGATTTTCAACATCGGGAAGGTAACGCCTGTGTTCGCAGCACCACAAACATAACCTGATTTTCAACATCGGGAAGGTAACGCCTGTGTTCGCAGCACCACAAACATAACCTGATTTTCAACATCGGGAAGGTAACGCCTGTGCTCGCAGCACCACAAACATAACCTGATTTTCAACATCGGGAAGGTAACGCCTGTGCTCGCAGCACCACAAACATAACCTGATTTTCAACATCGGGAAGGTTACGCCTGGTTAGTCAGTATTGGCGGTGCCAAAATAATTTATTAATTAACATATAAGTGTTTTTGGATACGAAAAAAATAACATTAAACATTACGATTTAAATAACCTTGTAGTTTTGAAAAATATATTATTTGCCGTTTGGATTTTGCAAATATTTGAAAAACGTTGATTGTTTCACTAATACCTCAATTGCAAAATGTATTAAACCCAAATTTTGTGGGTTGTTTTAATTTTATAAAAATTGTCTATATTTCCCCCTTTTTTTGATACGTACTGCTATTTTGGTCAATCAACTTTTCTGAGTAAATTATTGTTTTATATATATATATATATATATATATATATATATATATATATATATATATATATATATATGTATATATATAATCTTCCTAAGATATTCCCTTAATAATTTCCTTGCCCCCTCTCAACATCCAACTATAGCTGCTTCTTTGCAGATTCGCGCTGGTCTACTACCAAAGACCAAGATACTGGATGGGTGACCATGAGGTAAAAACTCCCCTACAGGAGGTGGCTAGATACGTGGTCTAGTGCCTACCATGCTGGATTTTCAAAGGTGGCAACCTATAGATAGCCCGGCACTAATAACCTAGATGCAGATGCGCCGTAAAAAAAAAAAATAAAAATAAAATAATAAAAATAAAAAGATAAATAAAGTATAAAATGTCGGTCGATCTACATCTGGAAGAGAAAGTCGCACGTTTAAATTTAGACCCCAATTTTAAAGTATTTTTTTCCTTATTTATGTTATATCATTCATAAATACCCTTATTATGAATAATAGTCTTTTAATAACATATAATTTCCGAGACTAATGTCTTCCAAGCTATTTAGAATAATTACTACAGACATATTTCCATAGAATTATTGTTGGACAAACTTTGAATAATAAAATTCCATTTGATTCGGTAAATTAAAATCATGTTATGGTTTAAAAGAAACCAACCTGTAATCAAGCAATTACCTCCTGGATGAAGGCTAACTGGTTTAATTGGATGTTTTTAATACTATTTACATATTATTCAATTATTTATTCAATTCAGGTAAAAGTTTCTATTAAAAAAAATAGCCAAGTAAAGAAAACAGTTTTAGATGCCAAATCCAAAATACTTATATATACAGCCAACGTCCAAAGCCACGTTGAATGCACCGGTTCCCGTTGATCACCGAAGTTACGCAACGTCGGGCGTGGTCAGTAGATGAATGGGTGACCGACTACGTGCTGTTGGCATTATAAAAGGGTGGTAACCTGTAGATAACCCGGCGTTAAAAACCCATGTGTTGATACGCCGTTGAACCCACCCAAAAAAAAAAAAAAAAAAAAAAAACTTATATACACAGGGTGTTCAGAATTCGATGCCTGCCCATGTTTTTCCACAGTTTTTAGAATTTCGAAACGAAACTCTCATGGTCTTAACAGCTTAAAATAAAGTTTCTTTTCAGATTATAGTGGGCTCTCTGAGCTCCTCCAGTACTTCTCCAGCTACCCATAACTTTGGAATTTTGAATATAATGCCATACTTTTTATGACGGATTCTTGTAGAAAATCAAATTCTAAAACGAGTTTGTATCGGTGAATTTTTCGATTTGACGCATCCTTTCGCTGATAAAAATTCATAAACCCATCTCGATGTTCCAGGGTAATATCCGTGCAATAAATTAGTGAAACATTTTTCTGTAGTATTGGGCTTTACAAATCCTACGAAAAGATGAACACACCATATTCTTATGAACAATACCTAAGCGAATGCGCTAAAAAATACGAAAAAAGAGGCCATAATGAAGTATATCAAGTTGCACACCATATGTTAGCATTTTTCAGCTGAATACAATAGTGAAATCCATTTTCCTTCACCATCCAACTCTTTTTTTGCGCTTAGGTATTGTTCATAAAAATACGGAATATTCACCTTTTAGTAGGATTTTTAAATCCAGGCCTATAGAAAAAAAGTGTCACTAATTTATCTCAAACGGTTACAGAGATTTTAGCCTGGAACATGGAGTCTGGTTCATGCTGTATATCCTAATTATTGTAGATAGTATCGAAAAACGATTTTATTTATGGCCTTGAAAATAGTTTTCTTGCACATCCCGTTTTCAGTCGTCAACAACTGTCAACTCCTTCTGTTTTAAAGCTATCACAACTCCCAAATTGCTTATCCCTTCAGCTGATATCCAAACCCTTTGAAATGGTAAAGGACTTTATGTATTATGTTTGTCCCCTCCCTTCATATATTTTCGTGATTTCTCTAATGGATTGCTGTTCCCAGTCAGCTTGAAGTGTTGGAAGCCCGTTAAGATGTCGTATTGCCTGAACTCTTTGGTATTTTTTTTTTTTTTTTTTTTTTTTTTTTTTTTTACGGCACATCTACATCTAGGTCATTAGCGCCGACATCCAGGGTGTAGCGAGGAATTTCACCAGCGAGCCGTGGGATGATAAAATTCCTGCCGGAGGTTGGGAATCGAACCCACCATCTCCCGCTTATGAATCCAAGGCGCTAGCCATTAGACCACGGGAGACCCCTCTTTGGTATTATCTCTACACTAAGGATGTTCCCATATGGGCAAACATCACTCCAAGCAAATATGCAGAGGAGTTTTATAGTAAACAGGAGTGATGAGGCTAGAGATAGCAAAGGCGCGGGGATTTGTGTATTCCTAATGATAACTTATCACTTATCAATATTTAATATTTTATTATGTTTATGCGGAAATATATATATATAGCCGATATCTTCTTAATTTTCTACAAGAGGTCAATAAGAAGTTATCCCTAAATCAACAATGTGTTTATTTCTCAGGCTTATCTTAATATCCTTCCTCAATATTTTTCTGATTTTTATAGGTTTTTTTGGACAGTTCATGAATCACTCAATATCAAAGAAAACATTAATAAGGTATCAATATTTTAGTGGATATAGTAGTGACGCAATTATCTCAAAACACATATTTGACAAAAGGAGACGCAATGAACGCAGAATAAACATCTTTAGTTCATTTTCTTATTCTATTCTTCTTTTCTTCAAAAAGAAAATTCTGAGGTCAAACCTAATTAAAACACCTAATTTTGATCATCACCTCAGATCATAAATATTTCTTTATTCATTTCCAATCATTTTACATAACGTTTCGGCTTTCCGGCCATTTTCAAATTCTAGAAGAAAAATATAGTGTGTTACTTGAAAATGAACCCTCTTATTACATGATTTATAATAATATAAACCTTATGTCAATAATTTATATAATTTAAATAAGTAAAATAAGTTTTAAATTATATAAAATATTGACATAGGGTTTATATTAATATAAATTATGTAATAAGAAAGTCTATTTTAAAGTAACCGTTACTTTTTTTTTTTCAAGAATTCGTAAATTAAGTAAAATGATTGGAAATGAATAAAGAAATATTCATGGTCTGAGGTGATTATAGACATTAAAGATGCTTTTTCAGGATCCAGAGATCTCAATACACCGGGAAATAATTGTACTAATAGTCCAGGCAACGAAGAATTATAGACAGAAATGTTTGGAACACCAATTTTGACTTCAAAACTTTGTTTCGGCTAGTTAGGAGGTGAACATATCAAAAGTCCCGGCTCGTACCCTTTGAGCCGGGGGGCAGGGGTGGGTTTAGAAGGTCCCATTTTTCGGTTTTTCGCTTATATGTCGGAATCCATGCGTCTGAGCACCATGACCATTGTATACAAATGAAAGCTGATTAAATTTGCTACAAGTTCTTTTTGCTCTTTTTGAGCGGATAACTCTTCAAAGATGCACCCAAAAAGTAAATATCGGCTATTGGGTTGTAGAGCATTATATTCCCTTCAATAATATACCTATATTACATTACTATTTTACGTACTTTCCTACAAACGTTAATACAATTTTTAACGTGTTCATCGTGAAATCTCAAATTTGGCGACAACTGTCGCCTCATAGTCCAAGAAACGAAGAGTTATAGACGGAAATGTTTGGAACAAGATTGGTAACTTTGTTTGAGCTAGTTTGGAGGTGAACACATCAAAAGTCCCCACCCGTAGCCTTTAAGCTGGGGGAAGGGGGGTTAGAAGGTCCCATTTTTCGGCTTTTCACTTATATCTCGGAAACCCTGCGTCCTAGCGACATGACCATTCTATAACAAATGAAAGCTGAGTAAATGTTTCATGTTAATTCACTCTTCTACGTCAATAAACTTCGTTTTCATTCAACAGATGTGAATTATAACACTATCTAAATGCTTTATATATGCAAATATATGGTCTTAGCAAAACCATTGCCAATATTATGGTCTAGATCTTCATTAATTTAGGGTGAGTAACCTGGTCAGTGGGCCCACAATAATATATTCGGTACTATTTATACGCCCGGTACTCACTTTACATAATGGAGCATATTTCGAACAATACGTTGACTGGAAATGGTGAGAAGTTGAAAGATTCATAGGTCGACAGTTGTCGCAAAATTTAAATTTTCACGATGAACACTAAAATTGTTCTAACATTAGAAGGAAAATACGTAAAATAATATATATTATTTAAGTAATATATATTATTTATTTGGGATGTAATTCTCTACAACCCTATAACCGGAATTTATTTTTTTGGTGCATCGTTTCCAAATGACACTATCGTGCATCCTTTCCAAAAAAGTTAAACAAAAGAAGAAAAAAAAAAGAAAAGGAAAAAGAAGAAGAAAATATTTAAAAAAAAAAAAACTAAATAAAAAAAAGAAAACAATAAAAAAAATATTAAAAAAAAATAAAATGAAAAAAAAATAAAACAAAATATATGTTTATATTATATATATTTTTTATGATTTGTACTATATATATATTATATTTATAGTATATATGTACTATACTATGTATGTACATATATATATATATATATATATATATATACACTATATTTATTTATGCTTTATATATGCAAATATATGGTCTCAGCAAAACCATTGCCAATATTATGGTCTAGATCTTCATTAATTTAGGGTGAGTAACCTGGTCAGTGGGCCCACAATAATATATTCGGTACTATTTATACGCCCGGTACTCACTTTACATAATGGAGCATATTTCGAACAATACGTTGACTGGAAATGGTGAGAAGTTGAAAGATTCATAGGTCGACAGTTGTCGCAAAATTTAAATTTTCACGATGAACACTAAAATTGTTCTAACATTAGAAGGAAAATACGTAAAATAATATATATTATTTAAGTAATATATATTATTTATTTGGGATGTAATTCTCTACAACCCTATAACCGGAATTTATTTTTTTGGTGCATCGTTTCCAAATGACACTATCGTGCATCCTTTCCAAAAAAGTTAAACAAAAGAAGAAAAAAAAAAGAAAAGGAAAAAGAAGAAGAAAATATTTAAAAAAAAAAACTAAATAAAAAAAAGAAAACAATAAAAAAAATATTAAAAAAAAATAAAATGAAAAAAAAATAAAACAAAATATATGTTTATATTATATATATTTTTTATGATTTGTACTATATATATATTATATTTATAGTATATATGTACTATACTATGTATGTACATATATATATATATATATATATATATATATATATATATATACACTATATTTATATTTGTATATAAATATATTTGTGAATCTGGTTCTTATATCCATGCAATTTTTTAATAACAATAATTTCTTTTTTTTTCCAAAGTTAGATTCTCACAAATACAACTTTAGTAACACAACTCTATCTCAAACACACAATACTGAAAAGACCCTCCATCCTAACATTAAACTTGCACAATTAAACACAACAAGGGCGGAGATGACCAAGCAGTTTTCTGCCCTTAAACTACCAGCCCATCCCCAACCCAAATTACACTAGGGATAGAAACGAAAACACGCTAAGATGACGCAGTTCCTGCGGGTCAGACTCTATTATAAATTCTATTTTCCTGCTGTCGGAAAATATATAAAATTCTGTGGGTATTTCCAGGATGACAGCTCACCTCAAAGTTATCACCATCCCGGAATGATGGTTTAAGGAAAAACCACAATACTTGCTACAATTACTATCTGCTACGGGGAATTACTAATAACAGATAATCGCATCGATAACAATACATTGTATGGTATAGTGCCGGGGGGGGGGGGGGGGCGGAAAAGTTTTCATGTTTCGGTGTAAGATATTTACCTTAAATCTTGCAATTTCTTAGCATCGAGGAGGTGCATAGTTTTTTTAATGCTTACGAGCTGCTGGTTTATTATCACCGGGCTATCTATAGTTCACGAACCTTTCATAATGCCAAAGGCCAAAGGCGGTCACCCATCGAAGTATTAGCCACGCCCAACGTTGCATAACTCCATTGGTCTACGGTAAACGGTGTATTCAACGTGTCTATGGAAGTTTGCTGCTGGGAACAGCATATTTTAACATTATTGCTTCTAATTATTTGTGAGCTTTGCTAAACTAAACAGAAAAAAAAACTGCAACAAGTCATGGACACTTGTTGGCTACATTATACATTTGACGTAATTTCTGATTGGTAATGTCTGATTCGGCTAGGAGGAAAAAACTTCAGATCATCAGGCAGAAATCTGTATTGGACTTTTCGGCTGCATTTTGGCAGCCTTCTTCAGCTAAAAATAAATATACACAAATTACAAGTAAGAATAATGAGCTAGCAATGAGCGCATTTTTTTTTAAAACATATTTTAAAAAATAAGATTCGTTCAATATTTATTGTCGTAATGTATGAAACAAAAACGCTCATTACTGTCTGATTATTATTACTTGTAATTTGTGTATATTTATTTTTAGCTGAAGAAGGCTACCAAAATGCAGCCGGAACGTCCAATACAGATTTCTGCCTGATGATCTGAAGTTTTTTTTTCCTAGCCGAATCCTTTGACTTCGTATTTCTGTTTTTTTCTTTTTAAAGGATCTAAATATCTATCTATCTATCTATATATATATTTACAAAGTCATAGGCTGTTTTTTATATATAACAATATTTATACCATAGATTTAATTATCAGATTTGTCATTTATATCATGTTTAAAGAAAAATCATTCTAGCATGTCTATTTAACACGGTTTTATTTATATATATTTTTTTAAACTCTTAAAAACTTTTAGGAGTAAAAACATCTAGAAAACGGGAACTAAGTGCCATAAGATCATATTAAGTACAGATGGAATGGTTGGGATTCGGCTAAATAAACCTCAATATGATTTTGTTTTAAAAAAATCTATATTTCGGACGTTTCCAAACAAAATCATATTGAGGTTTATTTAGCCGAATCCCAACCATTCCATCTGTACTTATCACCTCGACGGCTAACTATCTAATCATCATAAGATCATATTAGCATATTGGCTCCTTTAGGATCGGGAGAAAGGGTATTAAATTATATATATCTTCTCTCTCTCTGTCTCTCTCTCTCCCTCTCTCTCTCTCTCTCTCTCTATATATATATATATATATATATATATATATATATATATATATATATATATACACACACATGAAGTTTTCTCGACAATAACCTTTGAGCCAACGGCCATAACCACGTTGAATGCACCGGTTCCCGTTGATCACCGAAGTTAAGCAACGTCGGGCGTAGTCAGTACCTGAATGGGTGACCGACCACGTGCTGTTAGCATTAGAAAAGGGTGGCAACCTGTAGATAGCCCGGCGCTAATAGCCAAACAGTTGTTGCGCCTTAAAAAAAAATACATATATATATCCTTTGAGGAATGCAACCTCAATATATCTACATTCCATTGGAAAGTGCTAAAATAAATAGCTAAAGTTCTTTTCCATGGCAACTATAATTATTCTCCTCATGTGGTCGCTTTGTCGGCCTCCGAGCGCGCCGCGAATATAAATGAATAAGACGATAAGTTGAATTCCTAAAACCAAACTAAACGAAGGCTCTTCACTCCATGTAAATTACAGTTGGGGGATTTCCGACGACATACTTGAAGGTGTTTCGCAGGGTAATGTAATGTCCTATTCATATTTAGCCGGTTTCTTCTGGGAATTTGAGTAGGTGTCATTTTTGTCATTTGTGATTTAAAGAAAACAATTGGAAAGAAGGGGTTTCCCTGTTAGCGCCTTAGACTCATAACCCTAGATGTTGATGCACCGTAAAAAAAAAAAAAAAAAAAAGAACAACTACACTAAATACTTCTACGGACTTCTCGCTTCTAAGTTCTTCTTACTTCTGTTTTTAAAGATTTTTCAAACAACCCTCCCAACCCCCACATGTTGCGTTCCACAGACCAAACTTATATTCCCTGACATTTCCCTGTCCTGGGAACCCTGTATATATATGTGTGTATATATATATATATATATATATATATATATATATATATATACACACAGAGATGGGCATAATTTTATTTATAACTAAAAATACGAATTTATTTGTACTTCATATATTTGTAAATACGAATATAAATAAATAATAATAAAAATAAATTCGTATTCACACTTATGAATACGAATTTATTTTTATTCACGTATATTAAATATAAAAATACAAATAAAATTGTATTCGCAAATTTTCCTGCGAATACAAATAAATTCACAGAAAAAATTGTAAATAATCACAAAAAATGTGAATATTCACAAAAAATCAAGAGATTACAAAAAAATCAGATTAAAATATATGAATACAAATTTATTCACATTATAATTTGTGAATACAAATTTATTCACATTATAATTTGTGAATACAAATTTATTCACAATAAAATTCGCAAATAAATCATGAATTTATTCGTATTAAGATGATATTACGAAAGTTATTGAAGGTGATTTTTTTTTTTTTTTTTTTTTTTAAGGCACTTAACGTCTAGGTTATCAGCGCCTAGATTCAGTTTTTTGTGATGTCCCTGAAGCATGGCTGGTGGTGCCGGGGCTCGGGGTAAAAAAAAAGAAAAAAATTGAATCTAGGCGCTAATAACCTAGACGTTAAACGCCTTGAAAAAAAAAATAAAAAATTGTAATATCATCTTATTGTTAATTCGAATAAATTCATAATTTATTTGCGATTTTTTTGTGAATAAATTTGTATTCACAAATTATAATGTGAATAAATTTGTATTTACATATTTTAATGTGAATTTTTTTTTAATCACTTGATTATTTGTGAATATTCACATTTTTTATGATTATTTAGAATCTTTTCTATGAATTTATTTGTATTCACAGAATAATTTGCGAATAAAATTTTATTTGTATTTTTATATTTAATATACGTGAATAAAAATAAATTCGTATTCACACTTATGAATACGAATTTATTTATATTCGTATTTACAAATACATGAAATACAAATAAATTCGTATTTTTATTTATAAATAAAATTATGCCCATCTCTGTATATTCATATATATATATATATATATATATATATATATATATATATATATATATATATATATATATATATATAAATATATATATATATATATATATTCATATATATATATATATATATATAGCAAATTACCAAATTGGGAGCTTTCATTATGGAACAAGTCTTTCCTGAATTTCCTTAACATTAGATAAGCAGATATTATGATATTTTCGATGAAGACATCAGCTGGAATGAAGATACAGAAATGATCTTCTGCTAGAGAAATGTATTAATAACAGATGACACTAGACTAACTGAAAATACTCCAGCTATTAAATCTTGACATTTAGTGTTGGTGAAGAGTCGCCAATGGTTGTGGAAATAGAGAGGGATAAATTCGTTTTATAGCCGACTCACTTCATTCCTGATTTATAGTCATGGCTTTCAAGAACGGAGGAAACGTGTTTAGTAGTTTAGCTTAAATATTCATATTTAAAAAACATTAATTTGTTAGGCCATAAAACAGAACGTTCCTATCTCAGGGCGTTTTGACGCTTCGCCTTGTTTCTCTGGTTTGCCTTTAGTTCTCACACAGATTCACGTAAAAGTGAACAGCATCATCATGATGAAAAAATCAATGTTCTATTTGATGAGCGAATCCTGAGTCCGAAACGTCCCCTCCTAGGACTTTGTTACCCATAAATCACTCGTAAAAATTATAATCAAAAGATTGAATTTGAATTGCATACTTTTTTAATCAGATTTATTAGCCAGCATTCCATAGAGCGAAAATTCGCCATTGCTATCCTGAAGCGCTTCTAGAACTTTTAGTTCGATTTCCCAACATCCGGAATTCGTGATTCGCCCTTACTCTTCCAAGATCCTGATTTTACAGTAAGCTCGGATACGTCAAACCTAAATTGTGCTTATATGTATGTATACATACAGGGTTACTAGAAAATCGACCCAAATCCTTCGCGAGGTGATAGTTTTGGCCAAAACAAACATTTTTAAGCCCATATTGCCTTATCCAAAAGTTACCCTTTTTCAAGATATTTAATATTTTAGGGAAAGATGGAATGGTTGGGATTCGGCTAAATAAACCTCAATATGATTTTGTTTTAAAAAATCTATATTTCGGACGTTTCGGCTACTCATTGGTAGCCTTCGTCAGCTAAAATGACAAAAAAAAAAGAAATTAATACAGAAACAAAAAAAAAAATTTATAATTGTGATTGGTAACAGAACTATAGATACAATTAACTTATAAAAGAATATATCGTCTTAAATTCTTAGAATGAAAAAGTAAATAGGTACAATAATTGACTTTAATAGTAATTAGTAACATTAATTGATTTTACAAAGAAATAAGATAAATAAAATCAATTAATGTTACTAATTACTATTAAAATCAATTATTGTACCTATTTACTTTTTCATTCTACTCATTCTAAGAATTTTTTATAAGTTAATTGTATCTATAGTTCTGTTACCTATCACAATTATAAATTTTTTTTTGTTTCTGTATTAATTTCTTTTTTTTTGTCATTTTAGCTGACGAAGGCTACCAATGAGTAGCCGAAACGTCCGAAATATAGATTTTTTAAAACAAAATCATATTGAGGTTTATTTAGCCGAATCCCAACCATTCCATCTTTACTTATCACCTCGACGGCTAACTATCAAATCATCACCATTCCATCTTTACTTATCACCTCGACGGCTAACTATCTAATCATCATGTTTAATATTTTAGGATTTTTTTTTTAAAGTCACTGTTGCTTAGGTTTTGGGTATTTTCTTTATTCCTAGCACGTGAGCTGAATGTTTTTACTGTTTTTGTATCTGAGAAATTCAGAATAAACTGTTAATTAAATAAAACTTTCAAATATTTCCGTAACAACAGATGTTGCGGCCCAATAACTAAAATTTACATTATTTAAGAGAGCTAGAGATAAAGTTTTTTAATTATTTAAACGTACTAAAACAGTATTTCAAAATGTATTAATTATTGTAATTTAATAAATTCTTATTGCGATATTATACGTCAGATACATAAAATTGAAGATTGAAATAAAATTAATTAAAATGGATCCAATAAAACAGCTGACTGAGATTGAATTTATTCGTGTATCAGCTGATTCCTTAACAGCCATTTTCTATTTTCTCTGTTTTACCACAGCACTGGACATTGAAAAAACACACAACAATTACATTTTAGAAATTTAGATCAGTATTTTAATATCGGCATTTGATAATATATTTGATATTAATATACTTTCGGCCTTTCTTAAAATTTTATGTTTAAGCGCTGGAAGTCAAACTGCCTTAAGCTGGAGTAAACATATTTAAATTACAAGGTATTGTAAGTAAATTTAAATATAATTAGGAATTTTGAAATAACATAAATTAAATTACATATAAATCTAGAACAATAATGTTAAGTAAAAAGCAAAGCGTGTAGGGATAACCTCGAAATCCTTTGCCCTTTAAAACAAATAAAAATTTCCATGAATTTTACACTAAATAAATTAATATAAATAGACACGTACAAGTGAATTTTCAAACAACTGCACAATTTAATTCTGACATTTTAACTCCCCTCCCCCCTACCATTTGCAGGCCTGCTTCCCAATTCTACCCACACTTTTAGCTGTCACCATTTAAACTGACAACCCCCCCCCCCTCGGTCCGAATTTAACAGGACAGCTATTTAAGTGGAAATTTAATCCATCAACAATTAAGGTGCTATTATATAATTAAACATAATGCCTCGTTCCAGTTGTCATATCGATCTTTAATTTAACAATGCACTAAATTAACAGAAGGTTAAACTGTCAGTCGGGTGTTGGATGTGTTTCACCATGGGGGGGATTAACATCCGATAAATATATATTTGTTTATATGAATATACATAAACATTTACAAAACAACGGATTCAGTTAATTATCTCAAAATTTACGTCACGCAGGAACTCCGTTACTAAGAATTTCACTCAGAAAAGTGGTGTACGGTGCATTCCTGAACAGCTGACTTTATCATTAATTGTTATTTAATTTTGACCCCCGTTCTAATGTACCGATTAAACAAATATAAGAAAATTTGACACTAATTTAAAGAAAAGATGAGCTAACAGACCATTTTATATTGCCCCCTGCCAAAACGTACTGAAGAAAATGGACATCGCTACCAAAGCGATGCATACAAATCAATAATAAATAAAATATAATGTACCCATTTAGTTTATTTTTGCAACACATATTTCTATTATTGGAAACTTACCATCGTATACCAATTTCCTTGCAAGGACAAATTGGTCATTTGGGTCCAGAGTGGCGATGAATCAATCTTTTAAAAGATAGATCTTTTTCACTCGATATATCGATTTTTTGAATCGATCTCGAAGGGCTGATCTTTTCAAAGGATCGATCTCCAAGGGCCGATATTTTTAAACAATTTATGTCTAATGGGAGGCGAGGTTAGCTCAGTGGTAGAGCACTGGACTAATAAATTGGAGGACCTGAGTTCAAATCCCGACCAAGCACTGAAGATTTTATCTTCTAGTATCTTCGTTCATGGGTTGGATACGACCTCCCTGACCGACCCTAGAGCAACCCAGCCTTTAATAAATTTATCAATGGGTACCTTGGGTGCTAATGACCCTAGTAGTCGAAGCAGCCATGGGAAAATCAGGCGGCCGGAGCATAGTACTGACCTCACTATCTCCCTAGTGTGCCGTATGGTCATGAATCATAGTATCTGCCCCTCAGGGCCCTCGTGGCCTGTTATGGGACTGATTTTTTTTATGTCTAATGGCCGATCTTTTAAAGACTCGATCTAACTAGAATACCGTAAAATACATTTTTTTTTGTATTTCAAATATTAAAATACTTAATCTTACCTCTTGTTACTCAATCTCATTTCTGAATAATTCTCATTCATTTCTCTGAAAAAGAAATTTACACAACAGTGTCTTATGTCCAGTAACAGACTTTTAATAAAACAATATGAACGGAAACGCGCTAAGATGACGCAGTTCCTACGTGTCGGACTTTTTTGGGTGTATTGTAGCGCCTGAAAGCTTGCTTTTCTTTGAGTTAGGGTTCAAATTTTTCAAAAAATATCATTTATATGTATTGAAATCATTCCAAATGATATGCGCAAAAATGCCGCAGTTCCTGCAAGTCGGAATGTATTCTCACCGCCTGCTGAATAATAACAGGATTTAATAATGTCACTTGTCAATTAATATGCAGATATTCCAGACAATTATTTACATTCGCATGGATTTTAAATTAATCTAAAATATAAAGCGACAATTTCATTTAAAGCTCCCGTTAGGAATTAATTGAGCCCGACATTTTAGTTTTGCCCTTTCTATTAATTTAAATCACTTTGTCGTGGCAGGAAAAAAAAAAATACAGAAATAAGTTTCATAGAATTGATTGGTTCTTGTAATACAACATGGCCGCGGTGTAGTAAATATGCTAATATATTCGACAGGAATTATAATAGATTATATGATTAATATAGACTCGTTCCATGAATAATACAACCCACTAACTTACAATATATAAATACAATTTATTTCCATATTAATTAGCAATTTATTTATTTTGTATAATATATTCACAGTATAATCCACTTAATATTTCTCTCTCAAAACAAATATTTTTCAACTTATTCCAGTTACTATCAGATACTCTCTCTGTCTCTCTCTCTTATATATATATATATATATATATATATATATATATATATATATATATATATATATGCTTGATGTTTATTCGTCGCTGCGATGATATTTTTTTTTTGGATTCGATGGAGATGAACCTATCGAAATATTCCAGGAAGAAGTGAGGAGGAGTAACACCGCTGGAGAAAAATGCCGTTCCATCTAAATATATATATATATATATATATATATATATATATATATATATATATATATATAAAACAAAAATTAGTATTTTTTAAAATTTTACGTTATTTAATAGATTTTACGTTCCTTTTTCAAAATAATTTTAGTTTTTTTTGTTTGCCCGTGAAAAATGAGTGTTTTCGTTCGTCAGAGACAGAGCCGTCATTTTGTTTTCGAAGATTTAAAACTTTTTTTTTGGATGCGTTAACATCCCAAGTAAAACTTATGACGTAAAGAATTGAAAAATATTGAGTTATTCATAAATTGGAGAAAATAACTTTGATTTTGATTACACAAGGTAGTATTACGCCTTAAACGATAACAAAAGTACTAACATTTTTGTTTATATTTTACTGTTTTTAAGGTGTTTAATTAATTCCATTTTTAACTTATACATTTATAAGTGATGTATAAATATTTTTAGAATTGGATGTATATGTATAACTAAAATTGCTTAATTGGTGTTGGTTGCCATAAATAAATAAATAACAATAAACCAGTGTTGGAATTTTTCTATTCTATGAAATATTAACCGAGGTATACAACTTTTTATCTCTGCCTATTTTGGGTTGCCTAGGTTATTCTTATTATTATTCACTTATGTTGGCATTAAGATCCGGCGAAGTAAAAGTTACCATGTTTTACTTGACAAGTATTATTTTTTTAGTGACGAGATTAGATTTGGCTCAATGTCCTTTGTCATAAGGGGGGGGCTGAGGGGTCTGCAGCCCCCCCCCCGAAATTTTGAATTGATCGGCAAAAATTTCATAAAACAATTAAAAATAAATTAAATAAGATCATTTAGTTCATAAGACATATTCTATTTTGGGTCTAACAGCGTTTAAGTTGGCTAAAACTCTTCCAAGATCTAAATTGTTAGTATTCCATACACCGGAAATGGTCTCAGCCCCCCCCCCCCCCCCCGAGATTTTCCCAGCCCCTCCGAAATTATTTTCTATATACGCCCATGTGTCTTCAAGAGGCAATTGCAATAAGAGCCAAAGAAAAATTTGGTAAACTTTGGGAAGGGCAGAAAAGTATAAATACTAAGCCCTTCATGGATCTTAAAAGTCACTCCGGTTTCTTGGAGATGGCCAGCAAAGATTTAAGATAGATTGTGGCAATGGTGTCTGGCCATTGTACCATGAATAAGCATATGCATGTCATAAGGATCAGATCGTCACCAGTCTGCAGGGGGTGTAGGGACAAGGATGAGACACCTAAGCATGTTGCATTTGAGAGTATAGCATTGGAAGGTAGAGGATTCCTATATTTTGGGTGCCTCATTAAAGACAAGATCGCAAGGTCAGACAATACCTGATGGACATCTGGGGTTTATGGTAGGGTTGGCCAGCTTAGGACAAGGCACAATAGGACATGGGCGTATATAAGGGGGGAGGCTGAGGGGGCTGCAGCCCCCCCCCGAAATTTTGATTCGATGGTAAAAACTTGTCGTAAAACCCTTAAAAATAAATTAAATAAGATCACTTAGTTCATAAAAAATATTTTATTTTACGTGTAATAGCGTTTTAGTTGCCTAAAACTATTCCAAGCTGTAAATTTTTAGTGTTCCATACCCCGGAAATGGTCTCAGCCCCCCCCCCGAAATTTTCCCAGCCCCTCCCAAAATTATTTTCTATACACGCCCATGCAATAGGACGAACGGCCGATGTGCTCCCGATGATGTGGAGTTTATGAGTCAGTATCTAACCTAATCTATTATCCAGGCATCTTTCATTCTGTCTGAATCAACTCTTTTGCTGTCATCAGAGCAAGCTGCTCCACTTTTACATCTGCTGTGACCAACTTTCTAAACATTTTTTGTGGAAACGGGTCTGCTTGTGAGATACCTGTTGCTTTTAAAACTCCTTTTATTGCCTCAATCCATTTAGTTATTTACTTTCAGTTCCATACTTTCATTTTTATAAAATTCCACGATTTACTTTCTTAGCCTTGAAGGATTCATTCTTTTAATGTGCAGGTAGAATTTTAATTCTTCGTTTGTATTTTTTATCTTACTTCTTCTCCCCTTCTTTTTTTTTCTCATACTCTATTTAATATCTATTATATTACGATTTGTAAAATTCATTGCTATATTATTTCATGATTTATAAAATGTTATTGTTATTACTAATTAGCTCACATATTTACAAAATGTACTGACGTGTAATATCACTATAATGTATCATACTTATAATGTATTTATATGCAAAATGTGTAAAAGGTATTTTTGTAATATCATGATGTACTGTTATAGAGCAAGTCGCCAAAAGTTGCTCTTTCTCTTAATAAATAAATTTAAAATTTTTTTATGTCTGAGTGTATTTTTGTATTTCCTCATTACTTCGACATCTTGTAAGTTTGTTGTTCAATATTAATATTAATTGTTCCTAATAATATTCTAACAATTTTTTTTTTAAATTTTATTTTAAGTCAGTTTTACGGTTGTCGCCTAACCTCTCACATCGACAAGGAAATTATAGCTTCATTTTTATTTATTGAAAATCTGTACAAATTATTAACAGTACAATGATCACGTTTGTTGACGCAGATATTATGTACAAGTTGACAAAAACGGTGAAAGTAAAATAAAATAAATAAGCTTACAGAATATGGAAGAAGCCAACCATTGTTGGCACTTCCAGAGGTGTCTCAATAAATATTCTAATGATCATAATAACATCAGGTGGGAAAATTATCTCGGGGCCACTGTCTCTTAAGCCGCCTGGGAGGACTGTCTGGATAGGATTAGGAAGATAAGGATAGACTTTCAGGATTAAAGTGTGTTTGGTTGGAGATAATTTTTTTTAATGGTACATTTTTTGAACAGTCCCAGAAATGAAAAATCGACCACCTGCTGCAGGCCGGACTGAACCCTCATCTGCCGCATGATAATCCAAGGTGTAAGCCAATAGACCACGGGGGCCCCTAAATTTCTTATTATAAATGTTTTGAATTCATCCGAAGGCTAACGTCATCAATAATTATTAAAATGAATCGAGGCTAAATTTCAACGAGAACAATTTTAATTGTCAACTGGGTTGAATGGATGAAGAATTGAAAACATGTATAAAAATGTGGGTCTTTTTGCGAAGACCACATCCAGTTACTTTTGAAGTAGCAGTAGTGATTTATAACAGTTACTCGTACTCGCTGATAAGCTTACTGATTAGCTTATAGGTTCTTTGCTGGTTATCTACTACTTCTTGACTCGTTATCTATGGTTATAATTCATATTTGATAATGACAAGCAATATTTATTAATAAAAAGGTTAATATGATCAAAATCAATTCTCTCAACTATGAAATAAGTTATTAAGGATTAAAGTTGACTGTTTTGCAGGTTATGAAGGATAACAAACAACGTTATTTGTAAACAAACATATTTTATTCCTTTTCTCTCTCTCTCTTTTTTGGATATTTTACATTTATTAGGCATTACATGATATACGTTTCCGCTCGCTACGGTACGCTCCGCTCGCTCAAGAAAATATCAAAACCCTAGTCAATTCAAGTCGCAATTAATAGAATTATATTAATTTAAGCGACTCTAGTCTATCCAACTCGCTAAAATTAATAGGATTCCATTAATGTTTCCAAGTAAGAAACCAATCCCTTTTTCTTTGTCAGGAACATCGCGAACTAATTGTAAAAGACTCATTTTTCTCACTAACATAAGCAGAGCTTTTTCATAAACTAAAGCTAATTCACTGTTGAAGGTTACTTTACTCCCAGCAAGAACCAATACAATTGCTCATCAGAATCCTCCAATAGGAAGGCAAAGGAGTTTCGCTGAATCACTGATACAATCACTACTGCTACTTCAAAAGAACTGGATGTGGTCTTCGCAAAAAGACCCAAAAGTGTTTTCACGATCCAGGCGCTAGTAGGATATGATAAAAAAAAAAAAAAAAAAAAAATGTACGAAAGATGATAAAGCCCAAAAAAATATTTAGGAAATGAAATATATTAACAAGAATAAGTGATGACTATAATCCTAAGCATAAATATCTAATAGGAAGGATTAATAATAAAAATACCCCGATAGATGTGATTATTAAAATTCCAGCAGGATTTGAGGAGATTATGTCATAAGCTTGAATCGATATGATCTAATTATGCTCTTCCGTCTCAGCAGTAATATATATAGAAATAATATCATGGTTTTGTATGTGTGCAACATGCGCAAACATTATCTCCAGAAGTATAATATACTAGTTTAGGGCAGTGATGGGCAAAAATCATCTAGAATAATGAATAAAATTGTTATTTCATTCTAAATAATGAATAATATTTTCATTAATTATTAAGTCATTCAAACTAATGCAACATTCTTATTTTTATACATTATTGAATACAAATTATTTATACGAATGAACATTTTTTAATCCCGTTAAACTATAAATAACAAATTAAATAATAAATATTTTCTATGTGTTTAAATGTATTTCTATAATTAATTATGGATATTTGTAGGTAGTATCAAATAATAACAAAAGGCTGGCAAGTGATTAATTATTGTTGCATTGTTTCTTTTATTGTATGTAGAAATATAAAAATAAATGAAGTTACTTGTTCGTACTTCTCTTGCTCAGAATTCCCAAGTATGGACAATAGAGACTTTTCCCAGGCGTCAAAAGAGATGTAAAGAAATTTCCTTAAATTTTCTATTATTTACAAATGTAAAACTCTATTGGCTGCTTCATTAAATAGCAATAACTATTTAAAAAATGGTAAGACATACAAATATTATATACCATTTTTTTTTGACAGCTCAAAATACATTTATGACCTTCATATTCCAGAAAGAAAAATGTAGATTATATAATAACAAACCCCACTATATATCCCTTAAATCCGTTTCATAGTTTTTACACAAAATTAACAGGCTGTGGAGAAAGCTTATATATACATATATATATATATATATATATATATATATATATATATATATATATATATATATGTGAATCAGAGATTGCAGCCAGATGGCGTGTTAGGTCTAGATATTTCTAGTTGGTTTTCCGCATTCTTTCATATTCTAGGACAAATCTTATTGGTATAGCAAGAATATATTTGCACTCAATCAAGGGAAGAATTTTATCCACTGTGTGATCATATTCCTTCAGCTTGGTGGCAATGTTGTAGTACTTCTGTAACAAAATAGAGTTCTGTATGCTAGTTTAAGGCATAGAGGATATAGACGTATAGTGCAGTCATAAATTATGTTAGGTTCAGGAGTAGAGTATAGTTGTACAGTTCATATGAGAACTTTGAAGTCTCAAGTAGGCGTAATGTTATTCGAAAAATATGTTAGGTTTTCGCGTAGCATACATGTGTAAATTTAGGATGTTCAGTGCATAATTTGGGTCTTTTTTACATTAAGGCTACCAGTTACTTTTAGCACTTTCCTACTAAGGAAAGTAGCTATTGAGGTTGGACTCATGACGGTATTTTTGAAAAATTTCTTCAAATCTTTATCGATCCTACCTAGTAGACACCGAACATGACCCCCGTTAAAATTTATATATATCTATATATATATATATATATATATATATATATATATATATATATATATATATATATATGTCTGTTAACACGATAGCGGCCAGAGTTTTTGTTTTTTCGTCACGAAACTTGGTATATAGCATTCAATTAGCAAACGATTGAACGAGTTCGTTAACCACCAAAGTCGGTCCACCGGAAGGGGGGGGGGGTTTACCCCGAACCCAAAACACTAATTTGACTATGTCAGCCGTAATATTTGTTATATTTCAACGAAACTTGGTATTCGTAGTGGTAATATAGAGAGAAAAGTGAGATATAAAAATGAATTAAATCGGTTCATTAGAAGGGGGGGTTTACTCCGGACCCACAATACCAATTCGCCACTATCAGCCGTGATTTTTGGTATATTTCGACGGAACTCGGTATTCGTAGTGGTAATCCACAGGTAAATAACTGTTGTAAAAATAAACTAAATCGGTTCATTAGGAGGGGGGGTTTACTCCTGACCCAAATTCTTAATATACTCATACCGGTCGTAATTTCTGCTGTATTGTAACGAAACGCGGTATACGTCGTGGGTAACTCATGAGAAAGAAGTGTTGTAAAAATGAGCTGAATCGGTCAATCGGAAAGCGGGGGTTTAATTTGTAATATATTTCAATAGAAAAGCCCGTCAGACGTAGGTTCACAAAGCCGCCGCAAGGAGCGCTTTCTACCACTAGAGTGACTGTATCCTGTTCCTGCGTTAGATCAAAATACGATAATATGAGGTTTTTTGTATTTATTACGTAGTGTAATAGGTACCATGTGTAAACATAACTCTGGAAGCAAATTATTAATTGA
This sequence comes from Gonocerus acuteangulatus, assembly GCA_946811695.1. Classification (NCBI taxonomy): domain Eukaryota; kingdom Metazoa; phylum Arthropoda; class Insecta; order Hemiptera; family Coreidae; genus Gonocerus; species Gonocerus acuteangulatus. Next base: position 118,812,388 of record OX328124.1, on the reverse strand, counting down.
TCAGTTACTCATTACAAATTTAAAAGAGAACTATTCATGTTTTTATTTTATTTATGTAGGATATTTTAAGCAAATTGTTCTGGAAAGCAATCTACACTACCCAAATTCTGAGGAAAGTGCTTAGTTATGCAGCTCCTGCGTGACGGACTTTTGTCCATTACATTTACAAAAGTTTAGTATATCAAGTTATTATTCTTATGTTGTGTACATTTTAATTTTCATATTACTTAATGTTTAATTTTATGGTATTATGTCGTTTTGAAGTATTAATAATAACCTATATTAACGCATAATGAAAATCTATCGTTAATTGGTACCAATCACGGAGAAACCTCTCATGAAAAAACCCGACCGAGTTATTTTCAACGTAACTAATGGAGGAGAAAACCAAGAAAAAATAACAGAAAAATTAAACAAAAAAAAAAAAAAAATTAAAAGCGACAATTACCTTTTAAATAGTTCATTATAAATTATAAAATAAAAATACCACGCCTAAGTAACATTATTAAATATTTATGTTTGTCTTGTATAACTGTTATTAAATATGACGTCAGGAGTGTAATTACACTAATGACGAGTCATTAAATGACTTCCTAACAAGAATCCTGTTCGACATTCCTCGTCGACGCTTTTTATCCGCTCAATCAACTCCACGAGGGCGGAGAAAAAAATAGTCCTTCCAATTTTAGAGAGAAGAATTAATTTATAAGCGGCGCCTCAAATAAATCTTCAGACACCGAAAATAGCGCGGTTACGATTTAATCTTGAATCTCTTTTAAAATTGATTCTCCAGAATCAATTTACCAAGGCGAGTATCAATATTTATTAATACAACAAAATTGATAAATCATTATTTAGTTGTTGTTGAACAAATTTTCAATTAATCAAAACAACACGATAAATATTAATAAACAATTACTTATCAATTTGGCTAAAAAAAATATTGAGGTCCTGGTAGATAGAAGATGAACTAATAAAAAGTCCGATTCGTAGGCGCTTCATCTTTGCGCGATTCAATATCTACCCTACCCTTGGCAGACCTGAATGCTTGTATAGGCACAATATACATTTTTAAATCAAAAATTGTTTTACATACTCGACTCTTTAGAAGTCATTATTCTGCCAAAATATTCCATATACCAGAGATGGGCATAATTTTATTTATAAATAAAAATACGAATTTATTCGTACTTCATATATTTGTGAATACGAATATAAATAAATTAAGGTTAATGTGAATACGAAAGTTATTGAAGGTGATTTTTTTTTTTTTTTTTAAGGCGTTTAACGTCTAGGTTATTAGCGCCTAGGTTTTTTGTTTACCCACCGAGGACCACCAGCCATGCTGCAGGGACACAGTTTGTCATCTGTACCTCCATCAAAAAAAAAATCACCTTCAATAACTTTCGTGATGTCATCTTAATACGAATGAATTAATAATTTATTTGCGAATTTTATTGTGAATAAATTTTTATTCGCAAATTATAATGTGAATAAATTTTTATTCGTATATTTTAATGTGATTTTTTTTTGTAATCACTAGATTTTTTGTAAATATTCACATTTTTTGTGATTATTTACAATTTTTTCTGTGAATTTATTTTTATTCGCAGAAAAATTTGCGAATAAAATTTTATTTGTATTTTTATATTTAATATATGTGAATAAAAATAAATTCGTATTCACACTTATGAATACGAATTTATTTATATTCGTATTCACAAATATATGAAGTACGAATTTATTTATATTCGTATTCACAAATATATGAAGTACGAATAAATTCGTATTTTTATTTATAAATAAAATTATGCCCATCTCTGCCATATACCTACATTTAAAAAGTTATCGATTATAAAAAAAACTTTGATTTAAAAACGGATGTCAGATTCGTTTCTAGCACATTGGGAAACCCCCTAAATTCAAATTTTGGGAACATTACAAAAATTAAAAAAAATGTATTTTAAATTTCGCTAAAGGGAGACCCTTGAAATTGTTAAAGATTCAAGAATCCGGCCATATTTCAAAGAATATTTACCCGATTAAAACCAAACTTGAAGGGCCGATAAATGCCATAATGTGACACATTTCCGTCTAATCGGGGTGTTTCTACGAGTTCTGGAGTTTATATTTTATTTTTATTTTGAGAACCATTTTTCGCAAGTACCTTATGAGATAATATAATAGTCATTTATATGGTTAGAAAAAGGGGTCTTTCTTCTTTCGAAAGATTTCATTGACGTAAAAATCGGATTATTTCAAGAGGAGATATTGAATTCCAAAACGTCACATTGCTTTTTCGCTTACAAATATTTAGCCTCTTCCAGACTTCAATGATATTCACTATATTAGGGTTTCTTGGGGTGCTGATTTTAAATCTGCTATTATTTTTGGTGTAAAAAAATGGATAACACTAGTCTACTTGAAAACGTAAGCATATTTTTGAATATATTTGATGAAATATAAATTATGGTTTAACGATTATATTTTACTTTTAATCTAATCTATAAAACAAATGAATTGGCGAAAGATACGTGTCGATATCATTTTCTAAACTCGATATAAAAAATAAAGCACTTTCAGACTATTTTATTTTATTTCTCGGCTCCTAAGGCGCATTGGACGGAACGCTCGGACACGTGTCGACTATTTTTCGATGTAGAATCACCAGAAAAAAATTGGTCCAGATCGGTGACCCCATCGCTGTATACTCCCCTTGTAAGTAAAAGTAGGCAGTGTACTCTGCGTTCCTGAATAATTTGCTTAGAATAATCTATACCAATATAAAAATCATGAACAGTTTTGCTCTTTTATGTTAGGAATGAATTTGGGTCCGGAGTAAACCCTTCTAATGAACCGTTTTAGGTTTTTTTTTCGTGTCTCGTTACAATCTTTCGTGGAAAATGTAACCAAATGTAAAAGTGTAAAATCAAATATCAAAGAGAAAAAAGATTTTAGGCTCCACAAGAGGAAACTGACATTATACTAGGCGGAAATTTCTTTATTTGGCGCTCGATTTTAGGCTCCACAAGAGGAAACTGACATTATACTAGGCGGAAATTTCTTTATTTCGCGCTCGATTTTAGGCTCCACAAGAGGAAACTGACATTATACTAGGCGGAAATTTCTTTATTTGGCGCTCGATTTTAGGCTCCACAAGAGGAAACTGACATTATACTGGGCGGAAATTTCTTTATTTGGCGCTCGATTTTAGGCTCCACAAGAGGAAACTGACATTATACTGGACGGAAATTTCTTTATTTGGCGCTCGATTTTAGGCTCCACAAGAGGAAACTGACATTATACTAGGCAGAAATTTCTTTATTTGGCGCTCGATTTTAGGATCCACAAGAGGAAACTGACATTATACTGGGCGGAAATTTCTTTATTTGGCGCTCGATTTTAGGCTCCACAAGAGGAAACTGACATTATACTGGGCGGAAATTTCTTTATTTGGCGCTCGATTTTAGGCTCCACAAGAGGAAACTGACATTATACTGGGCGGAAATTTCTTTATTTGGCGCTCGATTTTAGGCTCCACAAGAGGAAACTGACATTATACTAGGCGGAAATTTCTTTATTTCGCGCTCGATTTTAGGCTCCACAAGAGGAAACTGACATTATACTAGGCGGAAATTTCTTTATTTGGCGCTCGATTTTAGGCTCCACAAGAGGAAACTGACATTATACTGGGCGGAAATTTCTTTATTTGGCGCTCGATTTTAGGCTCCACAAGAGGAAACTGACATTATACTAGGCGGAAATTTCTTTTTTAGGCTCCACAAGAGGAAACTGACATTATACTGGGCGGAAATTTCTTTATTTGGCGCTCGATTTTAGGCTCCACAAGAGGAAACTGACATTATACTGGGCGGAAATTTCTTTATTTGGCGCTCGATTTTAGGCTCCACAAGAGGAAACTGACATTATACTAGGCGGAAATTTCTTTATTTCGCGCTCGATTTAAGGCTCCACAAGAGGAAACTGACATTATACTAGGCGGAAATTTCTTTATTTGGCGCTCGATTTTAGGCTCCACAAGAGGAAACTGACATTATACTGGGCGGAAATTTCTTTATTTGGCGCTCGATTTTAGGCTCCACAAGAGGAAACTGACATTATACTGGGCGGAAATTTCTTTATTTGGCACTCGATTTTAGGCTCCACAAGAGGAAACTGACATTATACTAGGCGGAAATTTCTTTATTTGGCGCTCGATTTTAGGCTCCACAAGAGGAAACTGACATTATACTGGGCGGAAATTTCTTTATTTGGCGCTCGATTTTAGGCTCCACAAGAGGAAACTGACATTATACTGGGCGGAAATTTCTTTATTTGGCGCTCGATTTTAGGCTCCACAAGAGGAAACTGACATTATACTAGGCGGAAATTTCTTTATTTGGCGCTCGATTTTAGGCTCCACAAGAGGAAACTGCCATTATACTAGGCGGAAATTTCTTTATTTGGCGCTCGATTTTAGGCTCCTCAAGAGGAAACTGACATTATACTGGGCGGAAATTTCTTTATTTGGCGCTCGATTTTAGGCTCAACAAGAGGAAACTGACATTATACTAGGCGGAAATTTCTTTATTTGGCGCTCGATTTTAGGCTCAACAAGAGGAAACTGACATTATACTGGGCGGAAATTTCTTTATTTGGCGCTCGATTTTAGGCTACACAAGAGGAAACTGACATTATACTGGGCGGAAATTTCTTTATTTGGCGCTCGATTTTAGGCTCCACAAGAGGAAACTGACATTATACTGGACGGAAATTTATTTATTTGGCGCTCGATTTTAGGCTCCACAAGAGGAAACTGACATTATACTAGGCGGAAATTTCTTTATTTGGCGCTCGATTTTAGGCTCCACAAGAGGAAACTGACATTATACTAGGCGGAAATTTCTTTATTTGTCGCTCGATTTTAGGCTCCACAAGAGGAAAGTGACATTATACTAGGCGGAAATTTCTTTATTTGGCGCTCGATTTTATGCTCCACAAGAGGAAACTGACATTATACTAGGCGGAAATTTCTTTATTTGGCGCTCGATTTTAGGCTCCACAAGAGGAAAGTGACATTATACTAGGCGGAAATTTCTTTATTTGGCGCTCGATTTTAGGCTCCACAAGAGGAAACTGACATTATACTGGGCGGAAATTTCTTTATTTGGCGCTCGATTTTAGGCTCCACAAGAGGAAACTGACATTATACTGGGCGGAAATTTCTTTATTTGGCGTTCGATTTTAGGCTCCACAAGAGGAAACTGACATTATACTGGGCGGAAATTTCTTTATTTGGCGCTCGATTTTAGGCTACACAAGAGGAAACTGACATTATACTAGGCGGAAATTTCTTTATTTGGCGCTCGATTTTAGGCTCCACAAGAGGAAACAGACATTATACTAGGCGGAAATTTCTTTATTTGGCGCTCGATTTTAGGCTCCACAAGAGGAAACTGACATTATACTGGGCGGAAATTTCTTTATTTGGCGCTCGATTTTAGGCTCCACAAGAGGAAACTGACATTATACTGGGCGGAAATTTCTTTATTTGGCGCTCGATTTTAGGCTACACAAGAGGAAACTGACATTATACTGGGCGGAAATTTCTTTATTTGGCGCTCGATTTTAGGCTCCACAAGAGGAAACTGACATTATACTGGACGGAAATTTATTTATTTGGCGCTCGATTTTAGGCTACACAAGAGGAAACTGACATTATACTAGGCGGAAATTTCTTTAGTTGGCGCTCGATTTTAGGCTCCACAAGAGGAAACTGACATTATACTGGGCGGAAATTTCTTTATTTGGCGCTCGATTTTAGGCTCCACAAGAGGAAACTGACATTATACTAGGCGGAAATTTCTTTATTTGGCGCTCGATTTTAGGCTCCACAAGAGGAAAGTGACATTATACTAGGCGGAAATTTCTTTATTTGGCGCTCGATTTTAGGCTCCACAAGAGGAAACTGACATTATACTGGGCGGAAATTTCTTTATTTGGCGCTCGATTTTAGGCTCCACAAGAGGAAACTGACATTATACTGGGCGGAAATTTCTTTATTTGGCGCTCGATTTTAGGCTCCACAAGAGGAAACTGACATTATACTGGGCGGAAATTTCTTTATTTGGCGCTCGATTTTAGGCTACACAAGAGGAAACTGACATTATACTAGGCGGAAATTTCTTTATTTGGCGCTCGATTTTAGGCTCCACAAGAGGAAACAGACATTATACTAGGCGGAAATTTCTTTATTTGGCGCTCGATTTTAGGCTCCACAAGAGGAAACTGACATTATACTGGGCGGAAATTTCTTTATTTGGCGCTCGATTTTAGGCTCCACAAGAGGAAACTGACATTATACTGGGCGGAAATTTCTTTATTTGGCGCTCGATTTTAGGCTACACAAGAGGAAACTGACATTATACTGGGCGGAAATTTCTTTATTTGGCGCTCGATTTTAGGCTCCACAAGAGGAAACTGACATTATACTGGACGGAAATTTATTTATTTGGCGCTCGATTTTAGGCTACACAAGAGGAAACTGACATTATACTAGGCGGAAATTTCTTTAGTTGGCGCTCGATTTTAGGCTCCACAAGAGGAAACTGACATTATACTAGGCGGAAATTTCTTTATTTGGCGCTCGATTTTAGGCTCCACAAGAGGAAACTGACATTATACTAGGCGGAAATTTCTTTATTTGTCGCTCGATTTTAGGCTCCACAAGAGGAAAGTGACAGTATACTAGGCGGAAATTTCTTTATTTGGCGCTCGATTTTAGGCTCCACAAGAGGAAACTGACATTATACTGGACGGAAATTTATTTATTTGGCGCTCGATTTTAGGCTCCACAAGAGGAAACTGACATTATACTAGGCGGAAATTTCTTTATTTGGCGCACGATTTTAGGCTCCACAAGAGGAAACTGACATTATACTAGGCAGAAATTTCTTTATTTGGCGCTCGATTTTAGGCTCCACAAGAGGAAACAGACATTATACTAGGCGGAAATTTCTTTATTTGGCGCTCGATTTTAGGCTCCACAAGAGGAAACTGACATTATACTGGGCGGAAATTTCTTTATTTGGCGCTCGATTTTAGGCTCCACAAGAGGAAACTGACATTATACTGGGCGGAAATTTCTTTATTTGGCGCTCGATTTTAGGCTACACAAGAGGAAACTGACATTATACTGGGCGGAAATTTCTTTATTTGGCGCTCGATTTTAGGCTCCACAAGAGGAAACTGACATTATACTGGACGGAAATTTATTTATTTGGCGCTCGATTTTAGGCTACACAAGAGGAAACTGACATTATACTAGGCGGAAATTTCTTTTTTAGGCTCCACAAGAGGAAACTGACATTATACTAGGCGGAAATTTCTTTTTTAGGCTCCACAAGAGGAAACTGACATTATACTGGGCGGAAATTTCTTTATTTGGTGCTCGATTTCTCCAAATTAGTTCGCCCTATCAAAATTCGCATAACAGCCATATTTGTAGGAAATTAAATAAGTTTTCGAATAGATGCTTTAAATTTACAAACATTTCTCTAACGGGTTCAATATATATTTATATATATGAATGTATCTGAAAATCCCAAGAACTCCATTTTCTTCGTTAGCGTTTATAATTATCGCAATGATTTCATAATTTTTGCCACATCATTGGATTACTTATAAAACGTTTACATGGAACCCAAGAAACGCAAAACGTAAACGTGACGATATTTATCGCGAGAATTTCCTTAAAAAAACAAAAAAAAAACATGTGAAGCGCGCATGCTGTTCAACTAAATCAACACAAAAGTATTTTTTCAAGGTAGGGATTGTCAGGGTTCGGTCGCTGCTACTTAATAAAACAAAGACAAAAACATAAAACATCAAATACTAGAACTTAATATATAGAAGAACAATGTGCTCTAAAAGTGTTTGGATTATTAGGAGAACAGATATAAGAATATTAGATTAGATATAAAAATTGTTATATCTAACCTAAAATATGTAATCTGTTATTCTTATATCTGTTCTTGAAGGCTTGAAGTTCAAGCCGAAACGTCGGCACAATAAAACCATTTTATGATAAAATGTAGTTTTATTAAGTAGCAGTGACCGAACCCCGACAATCCCTACCTTGCATCATCAACGGTCAACGATCTCCTCTCAAAAAAAAGTATTTTTTAATTAATATCGGCAAATTTTTAAGCTGGAGAGTGAGTAGACCGTTATTTGTGATAAAAGGGTACCGAAACCCTGAAATTTTCTGGTCAGCACTTCCGGACTGCCTCATGGGGCAACCTCGTAAGCAGGAGGAAACGCGCTAATATTTATATATATATATATATATTCCTCATTATTTCCTTGTAATTATTTTATAAACTTGTATAGCTAAACAATTTATGACATTTATCATAAGTATTTATATATTACTTGTTTTTATGACTTAATAAGACCTCTTATCACTTAATGATATTGCCTAATGTGTTTTTTATTCTTTAATGATTCTAATATTTTATTATTAGCGATAATCTCTGAGTGATCTAATGGTTGTTAAGAGTCAATTTACATTAGCATTTATGAATCTTGCTCCTGTGCATTAAGAGGCGGTTTTTCCTTGTTTTCATTTCAGAATTATATATATATATATATATATATATATATATATATATATATATATATATATATATATATATATACCTATATTATTCAATGTATACCCGATTCTACCGGTTTTCGCCAGTTTCACAATCAGGAAAAGCTGCTTTTTTGGCGTACGTCATTTTCTCACTCTATTGTTCAATTAATAACATATTACGTTGGTTATTACAATTATTCAATCAGTTATCTGAGTAACGAGACAGCATAATTATATATGATTATTACTTATTTGAGTAGCTAATTTTTTTTTTCAATGCCCTTGTAGCCAATGGTGAGAAAGGAAAATAAAAATGAGAAAGCAGATAAATTTATTCTGGAAAAAAAAAACAAGGAAAAAGCAGCCACTTATTGCAGAGGTTCGTGATTCAAGATGGAAATTATGTCAATTTGACACTTCACAAGCATTGAATCACTCAGAGATTATCGCTGATAATGAATTAGCGCTGGAGAGTAAATAAATAAAAATCGGCAGTGTCATTTAATGATAACAGCTCCCATTAAGAGATAAAAACCAAGTAATTTAGAAATACGTAAAAAAAAGTCATCAACTGATGATCCGTACAAGTACATATTTAATTATAAAGAAATAATGATATATATATATATATATATATATATATATATATATATATATATTACGCCTGGCTCAAGACAGTATACATGACGAGAGGACTTCCTGATTAGGAAAGCCACTGAAGATGTGCGAACAAAGGCACGAAACATGTCGGGCAAAATAGAGAAAATAAAGTAGTTGAAAAAAACGAATGGTGTTCTGCTTCATCGACCCTCTGCCAAAAAAAGGGAAAAGAACAAGTGAAATATATATATTGGGTCATATTCAGAAGAATTAATATATATATATATATATATATATATATATATATATATATATATATATATATATATATATATATATAAACATCAAACTTTTGTTCTGCATTAACCATCATTAATTTACTGTCAGAAATGTGACTCATCTGGGGTCTTCTTGTCATCAAGTGCTACCATAAGATATGAAACACGTAGGGATGGTGCTAATGGCCTAGGTAGTCGAAACACCCTAAAATAAAAAAAACAAAACAAAAAAAAACACGTAGGGCATATAATTGAATTTAATTGACCCTGAGAGCTTTCAAATAAAGTAAACTACTTTAGATCCAAATAAAACACGTAACTACACAATTTAACTGGGTTAAAGGACAGGACGGACTTAAAGTCAACGAAAAATATGCTTACAAAGTCGATAATATACCAGTAAAATACTACAAAATATCTACGCCACACACAAAATACATACTGTCGCATAAAACGATAGAACTTTGGCTAAGAACAATGGAAAAACTCTTTTCCAATGACATACACTATTTTAATTTTATGATGCCCGGGAAAACAGTATGAGTCATGATTTGATTAGGATAAGATATGAAAGTCCGTCACGCAGGAGCTGCATAACTAAGCACTTCCTCAGATTTTTTTTAGTGTAGACTCCATTACTGAATAATTTGCTGTAAATAACCTATATAAATAAAATAAAAACGTGAATAGTTCTGCTCATTTACATTTCTTATGAGGCCTGTTCAATTATTAATTTTGTAAATAATTTGCTTCCAGAGTTATGTTAATACATGATACTGTAATACTTAATAAATACACCAAAAGTTCGCATTCCGTCTTTTGATCTGACGCAGGAACAGGATACAGTCCCCATAGTGGGAGATAGCGCTCCTTGTGGCGCCTTTGCGAACCTACGTCTGGCTGGCTAATTGTAATGAAACAGACTTTAAAGTAAACCCTCCTTTCCAATAGACCGATTTACTTCATTTTTACAACACTTCTTTCTCATGAGATACCCACGACGCATACCGCATTTCGTTACAATACAGCAGAAATTACGACCGTTATGAGTATATTAGTACTTTAGGTCCGGAGTAAACCCCCCTCCAAATAACCCGATTTAGTTTATTTTCACAACCCATTTTTCTCTGTTGATTACCACCACGAATACCAAGTTTCGTTGAAATGTAACAAACATTACGGCTAGCAGTGGCAAATTGGCATTGTGGGTCCGGAGTAAACCCCCCCTTCTAATGAACCGATTTAGTTTATTTTTACAACGGAATTCTCTCTTTAGATCAAAATAACGAATACCGAGTTTCGTTGAAATATAACAAAAACTACGGCTGGTATGGTCAAATTAGTGTTTTGGGTCCGGGGTAAACCCACCCTCCCGGTGGACCGATTTTGGTGGTTAACGAACTCGTTCAATCGTTTGCTATTTGAACGCTATATACCACGTTTCGTGAAGAAAAAACAAAAACTCTGGCCACTATCGTGTTAACAGACACACATATACATATATATATATATATATATATATATATATATATATATATATATATATATATGCATATATATATATATATATATATATGCATATATATATATATATATAAATTTTAACGGGAGTCATTTTCGGTGTCTACTAGGTAGGATCGATAAAGATTTGAAGAAATTTTTCAAAAATTCCGTCATGAGTCCAACCTCAATAGCTACTTTCCTTCGGAGGAAAGTGCTAACAAGTAAATGAAGCCTAAAAGGGAGGCCTGCCTTTTGAGAAGAAGCATACAAGCCACTATACGCACGAAATTACGTATTTTCTTCATTTGACTTTTATTTTGTTTGCCCCCTACATGTTTATAGAGAAAATCCGCCAGTTGCGGGCTCTAATATAAAATAAATAAACGTCACAATTATTAACTGGATACGGAACGATCATATATATATATATATATATATATATATATATATATATATATATATATACTAGAACCTCCATTATCCGGGGTAATGACGGGGAGGGTGGTCCACGGATAATAGAAAACCCCGGATACTCGAAACACAATATTCTATTGACTAAATGTGCTGGATTATAAGGTTATAAAGAAAAACTGTGTGCAAGATGTCATGTAAACCTTCTTATTTGCATTGAGAAATGTGTATATAAACGTTTTAATAATTAATAATTTGTATAAGTGCAAAAATAAAATCAAGATCAAATTAAAATTTTTTGTCGTGAAAATCAGTAATATTTCATCGTTTTTTGATACATAATTATTTTCTTATATCTGTTCTGATCGCCCGTAACAAGATAATTCTGCTGAAATCGGCATTAGTATGTACTCGAGTGAAGAGTTAAAGCCCAACTTAGGAAATATTTCCTTGGTAGGCTAACAGCCCAGTAGGGGATTCATAGAAAGACGTGGAAACCTTTTCAGCTCCAAGAATATGAAATAAATTGAGATGCTTCCAGAAATATGGAATCATCACATTCTTCCGAAAACAGCGCTGTTTTTACATTCCTTAGTTTACAATGTATGTTATTAATTTAATTTCATATTTATGTACATAATCGTCATTACATACATACAAATATTTAATACATAATTATGAAATCAAATGCTTTAGTTAATAAAAATGTTCGTATGTACATAATATTTAAAGAAGGAATAAAAACAAAAATTCCCCCATCGAGACCCCGGTTAATTGGAATCCCGGATAGTAGAGTCCCGGATAATGGAGGTCTTACTGTATATATATATATATATATATATATATATATATATATATATATATATTTGAAACACCGTTATTTTCGGGATCTTAGGGTTATAACATGACATTTTTTTTTTTTTTTCAAACCGGGTTTCCTAGGAAACGCGCTAATATTAGTCTTACTATTCACCGAGGAAGACACCTACCCACCTTATGAACTTTACTACAAAGACATAACAACAATTAACCGAAATATCATACATCAGAAGTGGCAACATGATTGGAATAATATGACTGAAAAAAGATTGAGACAAATCGAACACATACTTACTGGCTGGCCATCCGCTTACAGAAATCCCCGGAGGGAGGAAATAGTTCTTGCAAGGCTGCGAATAGGCCACACACGCATTACTCACGAATACTTAATGACTAATACTGATAGACCAACATGTCGGATTTGCAATACAGAACTAACAGTAAAACATATATTAATCGACTGCCTTCTTATAACGAACTTGGACATACCACGGGACATTACTGCCCTACTTACTGACAGTACCCACCATATTCATGACATACTTACACATTTAAAAAACGTAAACCTGTAGGACAATATATAATAATCTGATAATTCCTTTATTTAAGAATTAAATAATTTTACGTTTTATCTAATATTACAATTTTGGTGTTTTTTTTTTAACATTTATTATATAATTGAGAAGATATGGTCGAACGTTCAGAAGTAGGAAGCGTTGATCGTCGGGGTTTCGGTCAATGTTCTTATTTAATAAAACACATTTTATGGTTAAAATGTATATTTATTACTGCCAACGTTTCGGCTTGCTCTACAAGCCATCTTCAGGGCTGTAAAAACATATATTGTATAACAATGACAAAAAAGGATAGATAAATTAACAAAAATATGAGTACATATATGAGTGAATATATATATACATATATATATATATATATATATATATATATATATATACATATATATGGCGTAGTAACGTACCTATCGAGAAGATTGAGAATGTATATATTCACTCATATATGTACTCATATTTTTGTTAATTTATCTATCCTTTTTTGTCATTGTTATACCATATATGTTTTTACAGCCCTGAAGATGGCTTGTATAGCAAGCCGAAACGTTGGCGGTAATAAATATACATTTTAACCATAAAATGTGTTTTATTAAATAAGAACATTTCCCGAAACCCCGACGATCAACGCTTCCCACTTCTTATATATTTTTTTTAAATTATCATTTATTTATGTAAATATTAATACAGCGTAAAATAATAACATATCTATGAACAGCTTGTAACTACAAAGTGACTCGATACAATTCACCCCAAAGTGGTGCATCGTTAAACAAAATAAATAAAATAAAATACTATTAAAGGAAAAGCCGCAATTATGGCAAAAGTCTCGAATGAAAATGATATCATGTAAATCTAACCCGGCATACCTTGAGAAAGGTTTAGAATTGTGTGGTATGTGGTGTAGGATAATAACATATCTATGAACAGCTTGTAACTACAAAGTGACTCGATGCAATTCACCCCAAAGTGGTGCATCGTTAAACAAAATAAATAAAATAAAATACAGTGAAACCTCTCTATAGCGGACACCTCTGGGAGAACCAAAGTTGTCCACTATAGAGAGGTGTCCGCTATACAGAGGGGTTGGTCGAAATGGATACGTACCGAATTTGTATATTTAATTCATGTTTTAATTAACCATTTAATAATGATCCATAAGAAGTTTTTTTTTTAAAGTATATAGATAATAAATGGACGTTAAAATTAAAATTAATTAAAGTATATAGAAAGAAGTTCAATAAGTATAAACTTAAAAAAAGTTTTTATTCTAAAACGTTTAAAGCATAAAGAAGTTCTTAGTTCTCGGACAAAATTTTGGTCACAATTTCCCGTCCATTTCTTCAAAATTTCATCTTTCTTTTTCAATATTTCTGCTGCTTGTGTTTTCCCTATCTTAAAAAACTCGTCAACTTTACGCACACCACATTTTTCGCGATTGGAAAATGTTATCACGTCAATTTTTTGTTTAAGTGTCAGAGATTTCCAAGTAGATATATTGAAGAGAAAGCACGATATTTACTCAACAAGAGCTAAAAAGAAAAACCGAAAAGTGAAGAGAGTAAGTTCTGCGGAAGGAATGTGAACCGAACGGACTTATGGAATATTCCCGGAACCGTGATACCTCGTAGGCAAAACAATAGTAATCTGCCAGCGGGAAAATCATATGCTTCTGCTGAAAAGGAAGAGGTTCCTGTTGTGAAATGGTTAGGAAGATATTACTAGTCACTATTCTGTTTATATATATATCTTATTTTTTCAAAGAGTTTGTTATTGTTAACGCATTTTTCTGGAAACCTACACCGATGGGAACGCTTCTATAAATAACATTAGCTGTAATTGTCCGTAGTAAGGAGGTAAAAAATCAGGTTTTACTGTCCGTGTCCTTTATACAGAGGTGTCCGCAAAATAGAGGTTTATTTTACCTATAGAAAAATTCGGGACTGTGAGAAAATGTCCGTTAATAGAGGTGTCCGCTGTAGGGAGGTGTCCGTTAATAGAGGTGTCCGCAGTAGGGAGGTGTCCGTTAAGGGAGGTGTCCGCAGTAGGGAGGTGTCCGTTAAGGGAGGTGTCCGCTGTAGGGAGGTGTCCGCAGTAGGGAGGTGTCCGTTAAGGGAGGTGTCCGCTGTAGGGAGGTGTCCGTTAAGGGAGGTGTCCGTTAATAGAGGTGTCCGCTGTAGGGAGGTGTCCGCTGTAGGGAGGTGTCCGCTGTAGGGAGGTGTCCGTTAATAGAGGTGTCCGTTAATAGAGGTGTCCGCAGTAGGGAGGTGTCCGTTAATAGAGGTGTCCGTTAAGGGAGGTGTCCGCAGTAGGGAGGTGTCCGCTGTAGGGAGGTGTCCGTTAATAGAGGTGTCCGCTGTAGGGAGGTGTCCGCAGTAGGGAGGTGTCCGTTAATAGAGGTGTCCGTTAAGGGAGGTGTCCGCTGTAGGGAGGTGTCCGCAGTAGGGAGGTGTCCGTTAATAGAGGTGTCCGCTGTAGGGAGGTGTCCGCAGTAGGGAGGTGTCCGCAGTAGGGAGGTGTCCGTTAAGGGAGGTGTCCGTTAATAGAGGTGTCCGCTGTAGGGAGGTGTCCGTTAATAGAGGTGTCCGCTGTAGGGAGGTGTCCGTTAATAGAGGTGTCCGCAGTAGGGAGGTGTCCGTTAATAGAGGTGTCCGCTGTAGGGAGGTGTCCGTTAAGGGAGGTGTCCGCAGTAGGGAGGTGTCCGTTAATAGAGGTGTCCGCTGTAGGGAGGTGTCCGTTAAGGGAGGTTTCACTGTACTATTAAATGAAAAGCCGCACTTAGAGCAAATGTCTCGAATGAAAATGATATCATCCAGATCTAAGCTGGCATACCTTGAGAAAGGTTTAGAATTGTGTGGTATGTGGTTTATAAATACATCCTATTGTCTATTTGATAATTTACGGTTTGCTCTGTCCCCTTATCAGATTATATTATCTAATCAGTAAAAGTTGACTCAGTTGTTGCTACAATGTTGTAAACATACTCGTGTGTTAATGTCTTTATTACCTACTATTGTCTTTCTTATAATGTAGTTCTGTGTTTTTCTCGGCAGGGATGCAGAGTGTTAGCGTTGTGGTCAATCCGGGCATTTTGTATCACTGTAGGTTCTTAATTTGATATTATTGTAAATGCTGTGATAGGAGAAAAATTAGTGCCAAGTTCAGGAAGTTTAGTCAGCATGAAATCTGGAGTGATCATTAAGCATTCATCAAGATAGAAAATCCAACAGCACCAAAATAAACATAAAACAGTATTATATTATATAACAATAATAAGTTTAAACCCAACTAACACAATTTGAGAAAAAATATTAAATACCACTATTTCGATTTTGATGTTGTTTTTTTTTTTTGTTAATACATAATTTACATGAGTTTCTATTGTAATAAAAATAGTTTCGTTGAAACAACAAAACATTGCGGCATCTTCCCACTTACATTTCAGTTTTCCTATTTTCGTAATATACCTGTATCTTTATTTCTGGATGTTTTCTGGCAAGAATAGGTAAAAAATAGGTATTATATTCCAAAGGCTATGTTAAATAAGCTGGTTACGTAGATCTCTTAAGTTAAGCAACTTGGCCAGATTTTGTATGGGTGCCCACCAGAGAAAACCCCATGGCGTGTGAAATATTATATATATATTGGGGGAGAGAAGAGCTCAGTGGTAGAGCACTGGACTAATAAGCTGGAGGACCTGGATATCTTCTAGTCTCCTCGTCCATGGGTATGATTCGGCGTCCCTGACCGTCCCTAGGCCAACCCAGACTTTAATTAATTTACTAATGGCTACATGCAAAGGGGAAAATCGGGCGGCCGGAGCATAGTACTGACCGTCGTATCTTGCTAGTGTGCCGTATGGTCAAGAATCAGATATGTCTACAGCATATGGGCCCCCGTCACCTGCTATGGGACTATATCTACAGCATATGGGCCCCCGTTACCTGCTATGGGACTATATATATATCTACAGCATATGGGCCCCCGTCACCTGCTATGGGACTATATATATATCTACAGCATATGGGCCCCAGTCACCTGCTATGGGACTATATCTACAGCATATGGGCCCCCGTCACCTGCTATGGGACTATATATATATATATATATATATATATATATATATATATATATATATATATATATGTATATATATATATATATATATATATATATATATATATATATAGATATAGATATATATATATATATATATATGCACACACACAAAAATGTATTATATTTGCAAATTTTAACGAGGGTCCTTTTTAATGCCTACATGATGATTTGAATGATTTTTCATGACGTTGCATCGGAATGTGGTAAAATGTAAACATCACCTTATATAATCGGTTGCCTGTGCATTCTTGTCTAATGTTCTTCCTATATTTACATTTAATATGTGAGGCGTTTAGAATCAAAACAAGACACACCACTATTTTTACGATTTCGAGATAAGAGTTGATTTTACAGGTTCAAAATGTCCTCTATATACTGGTAAAAAAACGATTTGCAGTAGATCATGCTGCTTTGAATTTTAGAACAAAGTAAGACACATGAAAAATAAAAATGCCTTCAAAATAGATAATGTAACAGTTTAATTTCTCAAATTCCTCAAAAACAATCTTCTGTGATACTTACAACTTTCAAGCAAATTATATAAAATTACACATAAGACTCCGTTTTTTGTGTTTTCTTAACAAATCTGTTTCAATGACGTGTCTTGTTTTAATACCAGACGACTCATGTATTTTCGTATGCTAACATTGTTTGGCTTTCTATTTGCGGCGGATATTTCTGGCCCGCAGTAAGTAGTTGAGTCATGAGGTGTAGCTTGTGTCGCTCTTGGCCTTCGAGCGGTAATTAAAATGTCCACATATCGTTGCGCGATTTGTGGAATTCCATACTTAGACAATATTATATAACAGCTGACTTGGTCGTTATGAAGGATCCACATATTAATAGTGGTTAGAGACAGTTAGTGAATTTAGAAGTACTTATGGCTTGTAGAGGTGCTGAGAAGGTTTTTTTTTTTAATTTATGACTTGATACGAGAGAATAAAGTGAATATTATAAATAACTTGTGGAAGCTAATACATATAATAATATATGACATAAATATCGGAAGAGGGGGTCTCCCGTAGTCTAGTGGCTAGCGCACTGGATTCATAAGCGGGAGATGGTGGGTTCGATTCCCACCTCCGGCAGGAATTTTCTCATCTCAAGGCTCGCTGGGAAAATTCCTCGCTGCACCCTGGATGTCGGCGCTAATGACCTAGAAGTAGATGCGCCATAAAAAAAAAAAAAAAAAAAAAAAAAAAAAAAAAAAAAAAAAAAAAAAATCGGAAGAAATGTTTACAAGAAACTAAGTCTTATGATATGACAGGATACGTTCTTTGTAAGTACATCGGAATGATTGTCATTATTAAATAATGACTTCTTATAGAATTCTTGCAATTAATAATGTGGTATCGCGACAATGAGTCACAATAATTGTTTAAGTACAATATCAATTATTGTTGTTAATCGAGATTTAATTACATAAAAGCATTTGGGACTTATAAAAAAAAAATATATTAATGCAATATTAATACTGAAAAACAGGAAAAATTACACAAAAAAAAAAAAAAAAAATTGGCATTCAAACTAATGAAACCGGATGAGATCGCGCTATCAAAAATGGCATAAGAATAGTTTTTGTAAGAAATGTCGAAATGTTTCGAATACTTAACGCATACAACGGGATCCGAAACGGTTTCAAGATATTCAAGAAAATAAAGGAAAATGTCAAGAAAAATCTAGTATTTTCCACGTAAAGACCTAGATATGACCTTGAAAAAGGTCTCATTTCAGCAACATAAACATAAGAAGTGTACCAGGAACCGTAAAATGTCAAAACCGTAAAATCTTTTATTTTGACGAAAAAATGGTGATCCGGAAGACGGATTCAGCTGGTTAAGGAACTTGACTTTTCGGATGAGGCAATGATTTTCTGTATGAAAATCGGACCATTTTTGAGCCTTTCCTGAAGTTGAAGACGTATATAGATGTGTGTGTGTGTATATATATATATATATATATATATATATATATATATATATATATATATATATATATACATATATACACTTTTTTCCATTTCATTTTGCATTGCTCTATTTACCCCTCATTAGAAACCAAATCATTCAGTTTATCAACCAGCCTACCGATAATAACAATTATACGAAGCCTTAAACAGTGTTTCAAAAATTGAATATTTAAAACTACTTAAAAAACTCCTTGAAATTGAGAGCGTCATTAATTTATGATTGATATAATAATAATAATAATACTTTTATTACATCATGAGTTAATGTATGTTCATTTTGTGCAAATTTAATGAATTAGAAATGTATTTATGTTCATTTATTTTTGGTTAAACTTTATTATTTCTTATAGTATTATTATTTAATTATATTAATAGAATATATGTTTATCTCTCTATGTCTATGAATGTATTATTAACGTAGGACCAAAAAACATTATATAAGGCCAACTCTTTGCAATGGGAAACCTTTTATGCAATAAATAAAATAGAAAAAAGAATATATATATATATATATATATATATATATATATATATATATATATATATAAAGGTACAACCATCGTTATTTTTAAAATGAGTTCTGAAACATGACAGTTTCTAGTCGGCACTTTCGGAGTGCGTCTTCAAATGAACGTCAAAAGCGGGTTTCCTTCTTAAGGCCTCAGGAAGGAAACGCGCTAAAAAGGTATTTTATGTCCAACTTGACAATTAAATCATATTCCGTCAAATAGCCCTCCCCCTTTCCATAAATATCATGAATTCTGTTGTCTATTGGACTAGTTATTACCTTTTCCCCCGTCATTAACTGAAAGTCTAGTGTGCCCTATGCGTAAGCGTGTTATTACTACTTCTCCTTGTTCTTACTTTAATTAGCTTTGTATAAAGTATAAAATATGAGGCTATAAAATTTGTATTACGAGGATAAGTTGTCGACTTTTTTCTTTGTTAATATTTATTATTAATTAGTATTTTTTAATTATGTTATATTAGTGCAGACCTTGATGAGTAGTAGGTTGTTGTTGATGTTAACCTTTGATAGAGTGATGGTGGTCGTGGCGAGGGGTGTCGTCAGAGTGACGACGATGCCCCTCTCCTCTCCGCTGTTGGCTCTACTCTCCAGAGCTGGGGTCGGCAAAAATACTCCCGGCACACTCACAATCTATTGATTTTTTACGTTGCGCGCGCGCACTACTCCGCAGAGCGCTAAGAAGATCCACACACTATGAGGCTTGGCGGCCGACTGAAGTCTTGGGTGAGGAGCAGAAGAGGGGAGGGGGAAGACGGACCCGAGGAGTCCCGAGGACTGCCGACTAGATCCGAGCCAGGCCTTCCATTCATAAGGGCACGGTACACTACACACACGAGGTATGAATGAGGGTCGCCACCAGGGAGGTAGGGTGTTTGCAACAAGAGACCAATGGGGTAGATAAAGGGACAAGTGTTATTTCCACATCTTAAATACATTTCTTCGTCTATAAACCTTTCTCAGATAAATGAAATATCCATGATGAAATTTAAGTTTCGGTTTTCCAAATATAAAATAAATAAAAGTTCCCCATAAAGGGAAGGCGTAAGCTAATCACATTCATCCTAAAGAAAATCACTACAATAAAAAAATCCGAATATCTCTCAATCCGATATCCTCTGAATCCGAATATCTCTCAATCCGATATCCTCTGAATCCGAATATCTCTCAATCCGATATCCTCTCAATCCGAATATCTCTCAATCCGATATCCTCTGAATCCGAATATCTCTCAATCCGATATCCTCTGAATCCGAATATCTCTCAATCCGATATCCTCTCAATCCGAATATCTCTCAATCCGATATCCTCTGAATCCGAATATCTCTCAATCCGATATCCTCTCAATCCGAATATCTCTCAATCCGATATCCTCTCAATCCGAATATCTCTCAATCCGATATCCTCTCAATCCGAATATCTCTCAATCCGATATCCTCTCAATAAATTAATAATTTGTGTACGGAGTAAACCCCTACAGTCCAGGCAACGAATTCTTGAAAACAGCTATAGGTGAAAATTTTTGGAACACAATTTTTGACTTCGTAACTTTGTTTGGGCTGGATAGGAGGTAAACATATCAAAAGTCCTCGCCCCTAGCCTTTAAGCCGATTGGGAAGAAGGCCCCATTTTAATATCTCGGAATCCCTGCGTCCTAGCGACATGACTATTCTATAACAAATGAAAGCTGATTAAATTTCCTACAAATTCTATTCAATAAAGTTTTTCGAGATATTTTTAGTTTTCGAAATATCCGCTCTTGAAAGTCTGTCATTTTGGGGAAAAACACTTTTGCCTCATATTTTTTCCCCGGTTTGACCGGATAACTCTTCAACGATGTACCAAAATAATAACGGTTATAGGGTTGTAGAGTATTGCATTCCCTTCAATAATATATATTACTTTGCTATTTTATGTATTTTCCTTCAAACGTAAAAATAATTTCAGTGTTCATCGTGAAATCTGAAATGTAGCGACAACAGCCCAGGAAACTAAGAGTTATAGGTGGAAATGTTTGGAACACAATTTTTAACTTCATAACTTTGTTTCGGCTAGTTAGGTGGTCAACATATCAAAAGTCCTCACCCGTTGCCTTTGAGCCGGGGGGAGGGGGGGTTTAGAAGGTCCCATTTTCCGGGTTTTCACTTATATCTCGGAAACCCTGCGACATGACCATTCTATAACAAATGAGAGCTTATTAAATTTCCTACAAGTTCTATTCAATGAAGTTTTTCGAGATATCTTTAGTTTTCAAAATATCCGCTCTTGAAAGTCTGTCATTTTGGGAAAAAACACACTTTTTTTTATTCTCCACCGGATATCTCTTCAACGATGCACACAAAAAATAAATGTCGGCTATAGGGTTGTAGAGCATTCCATTCGCTCCAATAATATATATAACTTTACTATTTTATGTATAATGTTTATAGACAACAATCCCCAAGACATTCCATGCCCTAGGAGCGGAGTCCGCTTCACCAAGTTGGTTCCACAGGACGGTATTAAAATAGCTGAATCTCCAACGCCCATCTCTTCTCATTTCTCATGATACGCTTTCGCTATTATTTTTTGTATAAAGTCACCCGTTACCATTTTCACTTTCTGGGCTGTTGAGATTATTTTTTGTAAAAATAATATCAAGTCAGATATTTGGGCGATGGTATAATATCTACTGATCATGATCTCAATAGATTTATCAACTAGTAAAACACAATTGAGGCCCTACAGAGGGATCAGAACTACGCATAAGGACCGGTAGCAGAGGCAAACCTTTTTTTTAATAGGCTCAAATTGGATATTTATAAACTCTAGTAGATACTAAAGTGACTAGGGCATAAAAAAATAACCAATAGATATCGCAAAAAGCTGTCACTCTGGTGGCTTGCAGTCTCAAAACGCATAATTTACCACGGGGGACGCTTTGTCGATGTCACGAAAGTAGCTATCCGTGTCGAATGGGTTCATGGACAGATATTGCTTTTCTTTTTTTAACCCTCAACTGGTAACATCCAAATTTTGTACGTTATAAGTAACATGCGTCTGTGAGACGCGTGCATGGTAAAAATTGTTTTGGGGGCAAATATTTTGAAAAAAAACTGTTTATAATGAAGGTATAGTTCATTAAAATAATTAAAAAAATAATTTTTATCGCTACGTATTAAAATCAGGTCTAAAAACAAGCACTCACTCATCGCTCTAGGAGCTCAAGTATTGTCAACACATCAAGCCATAATGGATTCAACATTTTATGCATTTGTAAGCTGTTTGTGTTCTTTTTGAGTATGGACTTTAGCGGCGTGTTTTCTAATTGGAAAAAATATCAAAAATTTCCTAAAACCTGCAAATTTTTTCTTCACGTTCCCCAAGCCCAAGAATATCTCGTCCCATTTTCTCGACGCCATCTTGGATGTTCAACAATTATCTAACGACGTCACCTTTTTTTTTTATCAGAATTTTAGGTATAATTACCCTTTTTTTTCTTATAGTAGCAATGATTCAAATTATGTTGATCTATTCATTTACTATTTCAAGTGAAGAAAACTCATTGACATCAGTAACGTTAGGAATGAAATGTGCAATTAGTTTCGGAATAAAATATAAATAGAGAGGAATAATAATTAAATTTTGTTTTAATGGTTATTGTTGATTTGCTCCGTACCTCGATTGTAGTAGATAAATAGTTTCAAGTAATACACGTCTGTGAGACGAACATGAAAATGAGCGCTATTAGTAACACGCGTCTATCAGACGGTGTAATTTATAGTTAGAACCTTACTACTACCACAAAATACATTAGATCGGGTTGAAATTTCACTAGCGTTTTTTACATTATCTAAAGTGAGCATACACGGTGGGTTTAATTTTACAAATAGCTCTACTCACCACAATATGGGAAAATACTAAACATAGGCGTCTCTCAGATGTATGTTACCAGTTGAGGGTTAACGAAAAACATTTTTCTCTTTAACTGAACATAATGTATGCCGAGTCTCGTTGCAAGAAAGAAAAATTATGTTATATAGCTCGTTAACGAAATCGTCTTTTCGTTTGTTGTGGAGATATTGAAATATTATGGGTTTCTATTCTAAGCATTCCTGAAGATATAAGCATTGAGTGGAAACAAGGTGCGAAAAAAGGGAGTCGGACATTTTTCATAGGTGCATCAACTGCCAATGTCATAACCACCAACGCGTTCGCTTGTCCAGACCGGACGTTGACCCACGTTCGATAGACTCTGAGCAGACCACTTAAACTAGGGGATCCTCTTTTTAGCACGTCTGGACCTCTATGGAGTAAATAGTAGAGGGAAAGGTGTAAATATAGAGGCACGCAGTGAGCGGTTGGAACCATTATTTCAAGTAGTGTTCATCTAGGGCGAGTTTTGCATTATGCAAAATGGTACTTATTCTGGGCAACAAACTTTTGAGAGCTTTGTGAAATCGTATTCTTTTCGTGGTCATATTTTTAGTTACAAATAATTTCACAGCGACATCCGGAAAGAAGAGATCTCAAGCTACTTTTTGAAACACTCCTTAAGTCACGCACGCTTTTAGTTTACATATGACAGTCGTCTTCTTTCATAGATGAGGCTGATATAAATATGGGCACCCTTTCTTGGTCTAAATATGGGTCCTGATTTAAAGGATTGTTGAAATACCGGAATGTTCTCCAGGAACATAATTTCTACGGAAACCAGACTCCAGCGATACTATTTGCATCTTTTGTTCTCTGAAAACACTCGGGTGAAATGTGTTATGTGCCAAATGTGGGCACTCTTAGAATGTAGGGGCTGAAAGATCCATTTATGTTTACAATTTCAATGAATTAATAATAATTTAGTTGTCATGGAATAAATAAATTCTTTATCATTTTGCATTTTTTTGTCCTGTTTTCAAATTTTTATTTTTTGTTGAGATTTTTTGAGGAGGCCCATATTAACACATTTTTTTCTGGTGCTCTTTTAAAAGCTATTTGTAAATCGTCGTTTTCACAATGAATTAATTTATGTTAATCATTGCTTTGCTTTTTCGCATTTAGGTAACATGCTGTATTTGTTAAATGAAAGGCAAAAATCTAGAATTTTTCAAAATGGAATTCTGAAGACCTTCTTATATTTTTCAACTCCTTAAATTTAAATCCTCAGTTCACTCCCGTATCACCCGATCTCGTCCTTCCGATCTTTATATTCCTTCCCGCCGTACAGCATTATTAGAAAAATCATTCGTCACCCGTGCCACCTCGCTATGGAATTCCTTACCTCTGTCTGTCCGCCACCACTTTTCATCCCTGCAAGATTTATCCAATCCCTAATTTATATATAAGCTGTATTATTTATAATTTTATATATTAAATTGTTCAATATTCTGTACACTGATAATTATTCCTACGGGAAATGTGTCCCGGAATAAGAATAAAACATATCATTTTATTTCATTTACCCCTTTTCCTCTCCTGGCTTACATAGCACTATCCAGAACAGAGCCCTTCCCTATGCCTATTACATAGCACTATCCAGAACAGAGCCCTTCCCTAGGCCTATTACATAGCACTATCCAGAACAGAGCCCTTCCCTATGCCTATTACATAGCACTATCCAGAACAGAGCCCTTCCCTATGCCTATTACATAGCACTATCCAGAACAGAGCCCTTCCCTAGGCCTATTACATAGCACTATCCAGAACAGAGCCCTTCCCTAGGCCTATTACATAGCACTATCCAGAACAGACCCCGCCCCTAGGCCTATTACAAAGCACTATCCAGAACAGAGCCCTTCCCTAGGCCTATTACATAGCACTATCCAGAACAGAGCCCTTCCCTAGGCCTATTACATAGCACTATCCAGAACAGACCCCGCCCCTAGGCCTATTACATAGCACTATCCAGAACAGAGCCCTTCCCTAGGCCTATTACATAGCACTATCCAGAACAGACCCCGCCCCTAGGCCTATTACATAGCACTATCCAGAACAGAGCCCTTCCCTAGGCCTATTACATAGCACTATCCAGAACAGACCCCGCCCCTAGGCCTATTACATAGCACTATCCAGAACAGAGCCCTTCCCTAGGCCTATTACATAGCACTATCCAGAACAGACCCCGCCCCTAGGCCTATTACATAGCACTATCCAGAACAGACCCCTTCCCTAGGCCTATTACATAGCACTATCCAGAACAGACCCCGCCCCTAGGCCTATTATGGATGCTGGTCTAAAGAAATATAATGCCTATTACAAGTAAAGTCTTAAAGATGATTGCTGTTTATCATTGTAGTGAATGAAGTAGAATCTAAGTCGAAGGGAGGAGTATCTTCCTTCCGCTTTGTAGATAGAAACTAACGGGACTTAAAAACTTGTAGAAACTTCTAAAGCCAGCTATTGTTAACCCGATTAGCTTTACTCAGAGGAGTTTGTCCGTCGGGGGCTCTTTTAAAAGTCAAAAGAACATTAAAGGGATTTCTCTAAAAGAAAAAAAAAAAGGATCTGGTGGAAATAAAATAAATAAGAAGTTTTGGTAGAAGTCCGAAAACTTGGAATAAATTCCAAGTCCCCCCGTGGAAGAAGTTTTCCCCCGACAGGCTCTTTCTCTCCCCTTCCCCATCTTGATTTTTATTTGTGTGTTCATGCCAGATTTACGCCAAACTATAATGGAATTTCCGATAACAGCTCGAGCCACCATAAGGTTCCATCTTGAGTTTGGTTATGTTAGAAGTCATATTGTACTGCCAAACACTTTGGATTTGGATTTTTCTGTCCATGAAATCTTCAGATTAGTAAAGAAGAGCACTGAAAAACCTTAGTCCTAGTTTGAAGGTGAAGCATCGAAGAACGACCAGGGAATAGGAATATGGGGTGTACCAGTGCTATCTGGAAGGATATGCTTTGCGACCGAAATTAATAACAAATCCTTATTGCACGGTCTCCTCGAATGGGAAGGAAATATCTTTGATATTTCTCACGTACCTTAGAACTGTCCAACATCAACCCTCAAATCCTAATGAGTGGTCTTAAGTCAGCCTTAAGGGTCCAGAGATCGGTCAATCATCGTTCCTCACGATCCACGAAGCAGTCATTCACAAGCTCTAACGTCCTATGGAGCAGCCTTACGTCCGTCCAAAGGTTCCATAGATCGGCTAATAACCAGCCTTTACGTTCCATTGAACATTCACCACTGCTCTCATACCTTGGAATGATCCTACATTTGTCCTAAACCCCCATGGAAAGGCCCAACTTTAGCATGTAAACCCCAAGGAACAGTCCTGTACGAGTTCCCACGTTTCTTGAAGCGGCCCTATATCAGTACTCACGTCCCATGGAAGGACCCAACGTTGCTTCCTGAAGATCCTTGAACGGATGTTCACCAGCCTTCTAGTCCAGTGGGACGCTCTTACGTTGTCCCCTCAAGATCCTCGGAACAGACGTTCACCGGCCTTCTAGTCCAGAGGAACGCTCCTACGTTGGCCCCTGAAAATCCTTGGAACGGACGTTCACCAGGCTTCTAGTCCAGTGGAACGGTCCTACGTTGGCACCTCAAGATCCCAGCCTTCACCTTCCATGGAACGCTTCAACGTTAACACTCACAACTAACCGTTGCATCCTACACAACATTCCTCAAGTTAAATGGAACGGTCCTCCACCAGCCTTGACTTTCGAAAGGATTTGTCCCACATCACTCTAACTGATATTCCATGATAATGCGCAGTAATGGAAGCAAGTTGGTTGTCATGAAAAAATGTTTTTGAAACATTCCTTCAATCCATGAGACTCAATCAATTATCAATGCCTTAGATACCTTATCATTTTGCATTGTGAAGATTCCTGAGTCTTGCCACACAATTTAAATACTTATGACTCCATGTGATAGTCACAAGTCAGTGCGAAATAGCTTAGTTGTTTAAATAATAAATACTCAAATATATTTAATCAAAATATAAAATTATTAATAATTAATAAGAAGAAAAAGCAAAACAAATAAGCTTATCGGATTGAATAACAGAGATGCTATCATAAAAACAACAGTAATACCACTTTATTTAACAGGAAATGCTTTTTTTTATCTCATTTGGAATGAGAAGCAATTCTTCAAGGATATGTATTTAATCGGATTATTACTACGAGGGAAGAGAGGATAAGTATTTAATCGGATTAAATAGAATATTAATGTTGTTTATAGCAGCCATTTTTGTGGTATTAGCCAGCCCGGTCGACCAGCTGATTATATTGGCAATATTAAAAAAATGACGTTAATAAATGCAGAATATAAGATAGGGATCTAGATCCCGTCGGACAGGCTAAATCCGATACAGCTATTAATCTTATTCATTAAATATTCCGGATTAGTGTATTTTATTCCCTCCACAACAGCGGAGACGCTCAATTGCAGGATTCAATTTGAACCAACCATGTCTCTTCAGTCTAGATAATGGCAAAGAACAAACTAACTTGGTACAAGTGTAATATGAACAGCTGCGGCCACGGTCAAGCATACCGTATAAGCAGATGTATTAGTAACCAGACGACCGCATCTTGACAATATCTTCCTTCACATTCTCATCGGTCAACTATGTAATCTCTCTCTCACAAAAAAAAAAAATAAATAAAAAAATAATTTCACTAAAGGCAAATGTACGAATTAAGAACGCAGTAAAATCCCAGCCATAAAGAGTTGATTTTGCTTATTTGTCTAAAATCCTTAATATTTCTTTCATGTAGTTGTGGCTGCTGCCCAATGTTGCTTCTATGGGTGTTGTGAACTCTGAGGTTTCAATAGATTTTCTATTCGATATAAACTCAATGCCAGGGGGCGAGGTTAGCTCAGTGGTAGAGCACTCGACTAATGAACTGGAGGACCAGGTTCAAAACCCGAGCGCGCACTAAAGATTTTTTCTTCTAGTGCTGCCGTTCGAGGGTTGGATTTGGGGTCCCAGATCGTCCCTAGGCTCACCCAGCCTTTAATTAATTTAATTAATAATGGGTACCTTGGGTGCTAATGACTCTAGCAGTCGAAGCAGCCAAGGGGAAAATCAGGCGGCCGGAGCATAGTATTGACCACACTATCTCCCTAGTGTGCCGTATGGTCAAGAATCAGATACCTCTACAGTATCTGCCCCTCTGGACCCTTGTGGCCTGTTACGGGACTGATTTTTTTTTTGATAAACTCAATGCCATGCCAAAGAGTATTGAGAGCACCATTACCCAATGTCGGGTCAATGTGCGTTGTGTGTGCAATCTACCCTGTTTTTAATTCAATCTATCATGATTTATAGGATAGTTGCCATTTGCGCAATGTTCTTTGAATCGGAGGTCGGGAGTGACGTTTACCTAAAGAAGGCCATTCACGTTCGGACTTGCAGTACGACTTAGAAGGACTACTACTAAGGACTAGTCGACTCCACTCACGGTCCGACCTGCTATCCAACTAGCTATCTAACATTAGTCATTGACTGTTTTCAAGACTTTGTACGTCGCTGTAAAAATGAATCGAGTGCAGACCGAAGATGCCCGAAGGATAAGCACTGAGTGACTAAGTTGGACGACGTTGCGATCCGACTCCCCAATATTCACGCTCCAAATCCGTCGCCAGTCGGATGTTGGACCTTCGAGTCGCCCCTTCTAAATTTTCCGACTCGTCCAACTAGACTTCCAACAATCCGACAAGCCCTTTCACAACCCGACTTGTGGTCCAACTTCGGAAGTTGGACCACTAGTCTTACTACAAATCGGAACTTGAATGGCCTTCCTAATCTTGCCTCTTTGAGTGTTGTAAGTGCCGCTTATTCTTTGAAGTTGCAATGGTTGTTCTAAGAGCTATTTACTCAATCTTAAGAAAATGGTTATTGAGTACGCCTGTACCCTAATGTTGCTGGTGTTTCATATGCCATTCATCCCCTTTTGAGCCAATGAGTTAATTTTCCCAATGGAAAAGTAGGTTGCGAGTAACGTTTAATTAATGTTGTGCCAATGAATGTTGAGATTGTCGCTTATCCTTTGAAGTTTCAATGAGTAATGTGAATGTGATCGACCCAAAGTTCAGGGAACGTATGTTACGGGTGCCACCTGCTCAAATGCGATAAACCCATGTTATTTCAATGTTTCTTCTTTATGCAATTAAGACCAACTTATGCCAATGGGCATCCTGTTCGCTATTCCAAACACAGCTGATATACGCCTTGAATAATAAGCAGCTGAAAGCAAACATTCCAAGGCGTTTAGCGGAAAGCAAAGGAAATGTTGCTATTAGCAATTCCTTTCATTACTCTTCAGAACAGGCGAGCAAATTACAGT
Source organism: Gonocerus acuteangulatus (assembly GCA_946811695.1). Taxonomy (NCBI): domain Eukaryota; kingdom Metazoa; phylum Arthropoda; class Insecta; order Hemiptera; family Coreidae; genus Gonocerus; species Gonocerus acuteangulatus. The sequence goes on along the minus strand of OX328124.1, from coordinate 118,782,675 downwards.
TTTGTTCTTTTGTAAAGGGGCGGCTTATTCGGAGAAGGGAGGCGGTCCCAAACAAAAACCCCGAAGCGATATTCAACAATGAAACCCCTTCTAGCAGAGATAAAAGCTGCGCTGACGAAGAATGGCGCTGACGCGACGTGGAAAAATGGCCGGCTTCGTAAAGGCTTTGGAAATGTTAACTGTTTCTGATACGGCTGATCATAGGAAAAGAATGGCAGCGGTCTTTCCGTGTAAACACTTCCTAGGTGGAGGTTTATTACTTCGTTAAAATACAGGCGATAGAAAACACTTCCTAGGTGGAGCTTTAATACTTCGTTAAAATACAGGCGATAGAAAACACTTCCTAGGTGGAGCTTTAATACTTCGTTAAAATACAGGCGATAGAAAACACTTCCTAGGTGGAGCTTTAATACTTCGTTAAAATACAGGCGGTAGAAAACACTTCCTAGGTGGAGGTTTATTACTTCTTTAAAATACAGGCGGTAGAAAACACTTCCTAGGTGGAGGTTTATTACTTCGTTAAAATACAGGCGATAGAAAACAATTTTGTTATAATGAGATCCAAGTAGCTATCGAGGTGATATTATTATTTATCTATTTTCATATAGGTACAAGGGTAATAAGAATATATGGGACTATTTAACTATTGGGGGATAACACTATAGGGGATTAGGTGACTGAAGGGAACAAGGAATATACAAGAGACAGATAAATACATATATGGGGGGAAGAGTGAGGCATTTGTAGCGACGCAGCAAGGAGCCAGGGAACTAGGGATCAGGCTAGCAAGGGACTGTATAACGGACACATGTAACTGGGGTATGGTATGGTAGAGTATGGTGGCGATTTGCATTTTCTTCAAGAGGTTTTGGTAGAGGGTGGTGTAAAATTGTCCTTTAGCTAATCTTATCCTTAAATGAGTTTACATTTTTATCTAACCTTTTTCTAAATTTTTATTAGAAAATTTGGCTTGGTATACGTTTTGGTGTTATATATTTTGTTGAACAAGTTTGTGGTCTTTAAATGTTTGAGTATTGTGTCAAGGTGACGGCTGTCATCTTAAGTTTCACTCAGTCAGTATATGTTTTTGATTGTGAGGTCTGTGTTGCATGATCGTAGGTTTGTCCTAATTGGTCATTGGGTATTCGTGAGTCAGACGGCTGTGGCCGATACGTAGTCTTGCTACTACTACTTCTTCACGCTATGATCTCCTGAATGTCGAATTTAGGTTTTTATCTGAAGACTTCACTGTGGGTTTTCTGTTGTGTTAGTCCAGTCGAGTTGCCAGTTATTTAGGATTCTTTGGTCAGACTAAATTGATTTATTATGGTGTACTTTTTCCATTAGAAGTTTAGCATGTTCGTCCGCTTACATGCTCACATGTGTTACATGCTTACACGATTTATTATCGAGGTGATAAGAAATCAAAACATATTTAGGATTTGGCTAAGAACTAGTCAGAAAGACCTATATTTAGGACGTTTTGGCGTACTTCTTCAGCATTAAACACCTAGGGGGCGAACAAAGATCAAAGATACCTTTAGGTGACCATAAGTGAAATGTGGATACACTTAAGAATTCGTGCATCGCCTATATCACAATAATGATCCGGAAGTACAAAAAGTGTTGTGTACATAGTGAGTTAGTTTTACCAGGAGTTCCTGTTTAGCTTCTCTCTCACTCTCTCTCTCTCTCTCTCTCTCTCTCTCTATATATATATATATATATATATCGCATGCTGATGATGAATCTTGATAAGACTAAAGAGAGTGAGAGAGAATATAGTGTTTGCCTAGTATTAGTAATGAAGGAAAGAGGCAGAGGGAACTGCCAGCCCCAGCATTCCCTCACTCCAAATATTTGCTCTTCCTTCGAGAACACACACAATTAACGTTTCTCTCACTTTACCTCTAATTACCAGAGTTCCCGTACTGTTTTCTCTCTTAGATCAACAGATACATCAAAGTTACAGGAGGCTCGAGGTGCTCAGAGAGAAACTTTTCAAAATTAACAAACAAACTTTAAACAATGCTACCATCATGTGGGGTGGAATAACGCTTAGTACACAATCGTTAAATCTTAACAAATATTATATACAAATATATATATATATATATATATATATATATATATATATATATATATAAGTCCAGGCAACTAAGAGTTATGGAAATGTTCGGAACACAATTTTGATTTCATAACTTTGTTTCGGCCAGTTAGAAGGACAACATATCAAATGTGCCCACCCGTAGTCTTTGAGACGAGGGGAGAGGGGTTTAGAAGGCCCCATTTTTCGGGTTTTCGCTTATATCTCGAAAATCCTACGTCCTAGCGACATTACCATAACAAATTAAAGCTGATTAAATTTCCTTCAAGTTCTAGTGAATCAAGATTTTCGAGATATCTTTAGTTTTCGAGATATCCATTATTAAAAGATTGTCATTTTGGTAAAAAAAAACACGTTTTTTGCTCTTCTCGACCGGATATCTCTTCAACGATGAACCCAAAATATAAGTGCTGGTTATAGGGTTGTAGGGCATTACTTCAGCTTCAATAATATATATTACTTTACTAATTAATGTATTTTCATTCAAACGTTATATACGCAGACAGATAGTCTTAGCAAAACCATTGCCAATATAATGGACGAGTTCTTCTTTAATTTAGTGTGAATAACTTGTCAGCGGTCCCAAAATTATAAATATATATATATATATGTATATATATATATATATATATATATATATATATATATATACATATATATATATAGAGAGAGAGAGATAATAAAGAAGATACTCTAAATGATAAAAAAGTCACCATGAAAGAGGTCCCCATTGAAATGTCTACTTCTGAGCAATCCCCCCCCCTTTCTATTCGTGTCTTGAATAAGTACATAGCTTGAAGTGTAGTTGCTGATGTAGAGGAAGGTGTTACATAATAAAAAATCCAAGTACCACCATGAAAACATTCATAACGAAGCGACTAACGAGCTGGAAAACAGCTCGAGTCCGCATTTAATATTTCAATTAGACCAAAAGGCCGCCTTAATTACGCGCCTTTTCGGCCCTGTCTCTTCTCCCGCCTTTTTATTTACCTTCCTTTCAAGGTCTGTGTTCTGCTGGAAGTACACTCCAGCCTGCCTGCTTTTCCCATTCGCATTCTCTAACGGCGGCATGAAGAGGCGGCGCGAGAAAGGGAAGAAAAGAGGATTTTTTTGAAATTTGCGCGGGTACTAAAAGCCCGCGTTATTCAGACATATTCAACCCAATTCTCTAGAGACGTATCCAACCAGGGTTTTTGTCTCATGAATACATTAAAAATGAAATAAAAATAATCCCTTTTCTTAGGGCAGGAGTTTCTTCAGACTTGTTTATATATATATATATATATATATATATATATATATATATATATATATATATATATATATATATATATATATTATAAATCAGAAGATGTATATATATGCTCTTTTACATGTAGTATTCAGACAATTCTTTAATAGTGATTTCGTACCATTAATTATTTGGGTTGATTTAATTATTTATTTTATTTTATAATAATATTATTATTTTTTTTTTAATTTTAATTTTTTATTTTGTGTGTTTTTCTTCAGAAATTGAATATACTTAATTTATTGTTTTACCCTTCATACAGTTTTTATTGATTATTTTGATTCGAGCAAATCGCATTGCCGTTGTGAAGCTCCGTGAATAAGTAAATAGATTTCGTGCCAGCATTTTGGAAATATAATTCGAATGCGTTGCAGGAAACAGATTTTTGAATGATTTGAAAATAGAATTTAATTTTTTTCCAGTCTAATCCGGGTTTGAATGTTTAATTTCAACGATATCAGTGCTGATATTAAGTTAGATGAAAAATATAATAATGTTTTACGTTCAATTATAAAAGCTTGTGAATTATTTAGACTTAATTTAATCTACAGGGCAAACAAAAAACAAAAATCCAGATAGACCAAGTTGTTCAAAATTCGATTACGTTTCATGTTTTTTTTTAAAAAGGGATTGAAAGCGGTTAAGAGTTGGAGGAACACGAAAAGTCGTTTGGCCCGACGGTGCGTCGTGGGTATGAACGTCAATTTCTTACCAACGAAGTTTAGTCAATGAATAAAACTAAACAGTACAGCTATATATATATATATATATATATATATATACAAGAAACAACTATTCCTAGCTTGAGTAGGAAATTGGAAACAATTATAGATATATACTTGGATAACGAAATACATTCTTTTTTTTTTTTAAAAAAAAGTATTGTAAAGAGAAGTACCTCTGATATTTTAAAGTTCATCCTTTTACCGTAACAACCACACATTCTCATAAAAACTCCCTGAGCGAAGAGGGGTACCCTATATACATAGTTTTTATATTCTGCCACTTTCTTGGTCCAGGTGAATAAAAGAAAGCCCGAAATCCAAGCCACAATACCGGTGTACGTCATCGTCCTTGAGTATTTTTCAATGTTTCAATAAAGAAATAAAAAAAAAAAAAACTGTTTTCAATAGATTTAATCCTTTAGAATTTAGATATTAACATTAAATTATAAGTGGATAACAATTTATATGTAAATAAAATAATAGGCTCAATAAATATAGATATTTTATAAAAACACAACAATTAGGGAGGCGGAATAATAAATTCATAATTAAAAGAAGGGAGAGAGTCATGTGTGTTTGTGGTTAGATAATGGGATGCAAATCATCCCTAAATACAGGGGACACAGGACGGCTAAGTGTCAATAAAAGAATTTTTCTGATAATAACAGCTTATTTAGACTTTTTAATGGTTTTACACATTTATTATGGAAATAAACCAATTGGAGAGAGAAGCGTTGAGACGCCTGAGGGAAATGGTAATGGCTGCCTCTCATTAAACCTAATCACCAGCTGGTATTTATATAAACCAGTTGTACTAACATCCTTATAGTTCGGTGACAGTAATCATGGGTCTTCGTTCCAACAATTCATATTTCAGAACCAATAGATATATTAATTAATGTAAGGACAAAACAGAAATTTTTTTTCGAGCTTAAAGTAAGTTAAGTTAATTACACCGTTCAATTCATGTTTCCAAATGACATCGTTCGGAGCAACGAAAATAGTTAAACATAATGCCAGGGCCGCCACATCTCAGAGCCGGGCCCAGGACCAGATCACGGGCCCCCACATCTCAGAGCCGGGCCCCCCACAGAACTCATAGTTACTATTAATGATTGAAATGTCTAATAATCTTGTACTAATATCCAATGTATTGTTTTACAAAAAATGTAATATGTTCTCAAAATGCTAAAAAATAAATAAAATCTTAATACAAGTAGCGTGTACATTTTAGGATTTCAAATCCACAAAACTGAAAATTCTAGTACTTTGCTATAGGACTTTGAATATTTTAAAATTTTAATCATCTTGAGTTTTGAGCGAAATAAGAATAAAAGCTGACAATCGGTGCAGCAAAAATCACTTTCAGTACTTGTAGGTTTATTACGACTCCCAATGAAATATATTATTCTGGGACTGCACTTGTTTTGTTGTTTATGTATATTGAAAAAACATTGATCCCATTCCAATAAATACAGGCTACGCCCGTCTATATTTCTAAACCCCATTCTTTTTACAAGCTCATAACCTATACATTGTTCTCCAATTAGCGAGGCCCGGCCCGGGCCCCCATGGCGCCCGGGCCCGGGACAACAGTGCCCAGTTGTCCCCCCATGTGGCGGCCCTGCATAATGCTGCAAACGGTCAACAATTTAATTCAAAATCAAAGGCCAAGTTTATCAGGAAGTGGGATCATTGCTACACACAATTTTTACAAATTTACTTTATGGGAGACGAGGACTCCGAAAGCGCACTCGCCAATCGCGTGGATGCACGTTGGGGCTACATTAACCTCAATTCACGGTATGCCAGGAGCATCGTCAGTAAGATGGACGATCTATTGAATGAGCAGAATGAATTGTAGAAATTATTTAAATCACACATGCACTAATTACAAAGTGACAATCACGCTATTGAAATCAATCCCGATAAGGAACCATCTGGAGAGTAGATTCAATGCACCTGTTGTTGATAACGTTGCTGGAATCATGGTTGCCGACCGTGCAGCAAGAAATCGTGATTCAAAGAAGAAATAATAATCTCGAAACCATTGCTGATACACACCATTCATACGACGCTTTCCAATATCCGCTAATGTTCTGGAAGGTTACAATACGGATATTGTATAAAAATTAAACAACAAGATCCCACAACAGGTAGAGGATTATTATTTTACTACCAAAATATTCACAACAAATAATGTAGGTACATGGCAGAACAACGTTTGCCGGTTCAGCTAGTATATACATGGCAGAACAACGTTTGCCAGTTCATCTAGTATATACATGGTAGAACAACGTTTGCCGGTTCATCTAGTATATACGTGGCAGAACAACGTTTGCCGGTTCAGCTAGTATATTCATGGCAGAACAACGTTTGCCGGTTCAGCTAGTATATACATGGCAGAACAACGTTTGCCAGTTCAGCTAGTATATACATGGCAGAACAACGTTTGCCGGTTCAGCTAGTATATACATGGCAGAACAACGTTTGCCGGTTCAGCTAGTATATACATGGCACAACAACGTTTGCCGGTTCAGCTAGTATATACATGGCAGAACAACGTTTGCCGGTTCAGCTAGTATATACAGGGCAGAACAACGTTTGCCGGTTCAGCTAGTATATACATACATTTTAACGGGGGTCATTTTCGGTATCAAGAAGATAGGAACGATGGAGATAAGAGGAGTACCCACATGGTAAGGCTGGAGACCGGGAGTGACTATATTAGTATCCAAATCCTGAAAGCATCGATAAACTGGCTCAGCAAAATACTACTGATGAACAATTCTCGCCTCGCTAGGATTTGCTAAAACAGGCTAGTCATACTGGACCAGTCTCCATCAAATAAGATGAAATTTAATTGGGTCACTCAAATTAAGAATATTTTTTATAGCATAAATGAGGAGAACATCTGGTTTAATCAAAATCCGCTAGAATTTCACATAAATAACAAGCGCATAATTGGAGCTTACAAATCTAATTTAATAAACAAAAATCTTCAAGACAATAGAAACTCTTCGTTTAGCCCTTTATACACACACATAATAGTTTTAACAGAGTCTCCACAAAATTACCAGAATATAAATTTGCCATTTCCAATAATAAAAGTAATTGCCCAAATTAGAACTTCCGGAAAATACCATATGAGATTCCCATTCAGAAATCACTCTTAAAATATAAACCCAAAGTTAAACTGCAAACATTGTAAAATGGAAGAAAATATCCTGCATATTTTTTTATACTGTCAGTTATATGAAAAATTTAGAAACACATTTTTGACGATTAGGCCAAATTTTATAGAGCAAGATTTGTTTCAATTGTTCAGCTCCAAAAACCAATCTACATACATGAACATATACAACTTTCTGTCTCACGCACTAAAAACTAGAGAGCTCTTTTTGAATAATGTAGATTAAGCAATAGAAAACATAATAAACGCACACTTTTTAGTAAATTTTTTTGATAGTATTTTTGCTATTATAATATTAAACATAAGAAAATGTAATTAGTGTATTATATTTGTAAATTCTTATTAGATTAAGCATGGATTAAGAATATTTAGTCTTAATAATATTGGAGTAATCCATATTATATAAGTCCTTCCTCATGCAATGAGGATATTCCTGTAATGCATTAATAAAAAATAAATAAGAGGAGTATTTTTTTAAAACTCATTCATGAGTGCATCCTTAATAGCTACATTTCTAAGGAAATGCTAACAAAATAAAGGAATACACTTACATAACTATATATATAAAAATCACGTGTTCTGTCTGTTTGTCTGTTTGTTTGTTCCTTATACAAATCCACACCGTTTGACCCATTTTGACCAAACTTGGCACACAGGTAGCTCTTGATACGGGAAATCTCCTAGGCTAGGTCAAAAAAATCTACCAGCTGTCTGTCTGTATGTTTGTGCCTTATACAAATCCAAAGTCGGTACCGTCTCCACACCGTTCGTCCGATTTTGACTAAACTCGGTACACATGTAGATCTTAATCTGGGGAGTGTCGTAGGCTAAGTCAAAAACTTCTACCAGCTGTCTGTCTGTATGTTTGTCCCTTATACAAATCCTCACCGTTCGTCCGATTTTGACTAAACTCGGTACACATGTAGATCTTAATCTGGGAGTGTCGTAGGCTAAGTCAAAAACGTCTACCAGCTGTCTGTCTGTATGTTTGTTCCCTATAAAAATCCACACTGTTCGACCGATTTTGACTATACTCGGTACACACGTAGATCTTAATCTGGGGATTGTCGTAGGCTACTTCAAAAACGTCTTATAGCTGTCTGTCTGTATGTTTGTCCCTTATACAAATCCACACCGTTCGTCCGATTTTGACTAAACTCGGTACACAGGTAGATCCTAATCTGGAGAGTGCCGTAAGCAAGGTGAAAAACCTCTACCAGCTGTCTGTCTGTAAGTTTGTTCTTTATACAAATCCACACCATTTCACAGATTGTGATCAAACTGGGCACACAGGTTGGTCTTGATCAGGGGATTGTCATAGGCCAGGCCAAAAACGTCTACCAGCTGTTTTCTGTATATTTTTTTTTATCATTAAAAATCCACACCGTTAGACCGATTTTTACCAAACTTGGCAAACATGTATGTCTTGATACGGGGGGGGGGGTGCTATAGGTTATGTCAAAGTCGTCTAGGACTCACAGTTGGGAGGTCACGGGTTCGAAACAGTTACAGATTAGTGTTATTAGATTTTAATAATACTTATTTGGTTTTTAATTTATTTAGGCTTTTCTATATGCAAAAAGCAGGTGTAGCATGGCACGCCGGGTAACGGCTAGTCGACTATAAAATAAAGTAAAGTACTAATTCGGGGGATTAAATGGAGTTGGTATAATATGAAGCATTATTTGTAGGGCTGTGACTTGAGTTGGTCTAGTTGGGATTTATGTGGTTAGTGTTGGTGGAAACTTGGTGAACAGCACATCCATCAACAAGCTAAACCACTAACACACAACACTCCCGCCGGCTTGCTTTTCACTCGCAAGACTGCCTTTCCGCAGTTATTTTACTGACGATTGGGAATTTAAGAATAATTGAGCCAACATAGCTTGATTCCGTTCTTATCCATAGTGTCATTTGGAAAGATTAGAATAGAAACAGTTAAGGGCTAATGCTAAGTTGTAACTTTTTTTTCTAAAATTCTTTTTTTAAGGGTTAAAATTTTTCCTTAACTAACCGAAACTGATATCCAAGAGTGTTTATGTGAAGACTAATTTTTTAAATAGGCAAAAAATACGATTTTCCGAGTGAAGTCCCGATGCCGAGTGAACGCGAGACTATTTGATTGGTCCCTTTTTAATTGTTTACTTTTTTTTTTTTTGTATCCTCCTTCAATAAATTTCAAAATTAAAACCCATTTTTTTTTATCTTTAATTACAAGAAAGTATGGGAAAAATTAAATAGGAAAAAGTGAACATTTCAGACCATTAAACTTTAAAGTGGTTTTCTCAAAGCTATACTTTTCAAATCGGGCGTCTTCAATTTTTGCCCGATCAACTTTAAATTTAAACTGCTGCTTTCCCATAATATTTTCAAGTAAAGCAAGTAGGATTTTTTCGATTCATAGAATTATAACGATTTTCTGACCGGTTTTTTACGGAATTTTTAATAGAAAAGGAAAAATTTATTTATTTACAGGATATTTTTAGGTGATGACACCAAGTGCCTGAGATGTGGTGAAATGGGCCACATAAGTACTAAATGTGGGTACACTAGAAATAAACCTAATGATACTATCTCTAATCAAGATATTAATTTCCCATCGAATTCAAATTCTGAGTCGTCTAACAGGCTAACTATTACCTCGTCATTTCTAAACAAAAGTGTCCCATCCAATTTACAGCCTTCTATAAAAGAAAATCCCAAAATTCTAAATTTAACTGAGCAGTCTTTAAGCAACAATATCGCTGATAATGCAATAGAACAGACACTTACGGCGGCAGATAAAACTGATGTGCTGGATACTACGAAACACACAAATACGTGCTGTACTCCAGAACCTAAATCACCATTAGGAATAATTGTTCACCATTTTCGAAAATAAATCTCGAAATAATTCGAAATAATTTAATTTTTTCGTTCTAGCTTAAAAATTGCCGCCTGCAGACTATCGCCCGTGACAAAAGAGGGTTTCCGTTTGTCAGACTGCGCCGCCATTTTTTTTCGAAGAATTGAAACATATTTTTTTTGGATACTTTAACATTCCAAATAAGACGTTTGATATACAGAATTGAAAAATATTGATTTATTTGTTATTTATAAAATCAAGAAAATGATTTTGATTTTGAGTGCACAAGGTAGTATTACCCCTTAATTTTCATCTTATTCTTTCGGGAAAAATGTAAAAAATGTAAAATGAAATCTCAAAGCGAAGCAATATCTTAGGCGCCACAACGGGAAACTGATAGTATCCTAAGCGGTAAATACTGTATCCCCCCAAACAACGGGAAACTGATAGTATCCTAAGCGGTAAATACTGTATCCCCCCAAACAACGGGAAACTGATAGTATCCTAAGCGGTAAATACTGTATCCCCCCAAACAACGGGAAACTGATAGTATCCTAAGCGGTAAATACTCTATCCCCCCAAACAACGGGAAACTGATAGTATCCTAAGCGGTAAATACTGTATCCCCCCAAACAACGGGAAACTGATAGTATCCTAAGCGGTAAATACTGTATCCCCCCAAACAACGGGAAACTGATAGTATCCTAAGCGGTAAATACTGTATCCCCCCAAACAACGGGAAACTGATAGTATCCTAAGCGGTAAATACTGTATCCCCCCAAACAACGGGAAACTGATAGTATCCTAAGCGGTAAATACTGTATCCCCCCAAACAACGGGAAACTGATAGTATCCTAAGCGGTAAATACTCTATCCCCCCAAACAACGGGAAACTGATAGTATCCTAAGCGGTAAATACTGTATCCCCCCAAACAACGGGAAACTGATAGTATCCTAAGCGGTAAATACTGTATCCCCCCAAACAACGGGAAACTGATAGTATCCTAAGCGGTAAATACTGTATCCCCCCAAACAACGGGAAACTGATAGTATCCTAAGCGGTAAATACTGTATCCCCCCAAACAACGGGAAACTGATAGTATCCTAAGCGGTAAATACTGTATCCCCCCAAACAACGGGAAACTGATAGTATCCTAAGCGGTAAATACTCTATCCCCCCAAACAACGGGAAACTGATAGTATCCTAAGCGGTAAATACTCTATCCCCCCAAACAACGGGAAACTGATAGTATCCTAAGCGGTAAATACTCTATCCCCCCAAACAACGGGAAACTGATAGTATCCTAAGCGGTAAATACTGTATCCCCCCAAACAACGGGAAACTGATAGTATCCTAAGCGGTAAATACTGTATCCCCCCAAACAACGGGAAACTGATAGTATCCTAAGCGGTAAATACTGTATCCCCCCAAACAACGGGAAACTGATAGTATCCTAAGCGGTAAATACTGTATCCCCCCAAACAACGGGAAACTGATAGTATCCTAAGCGGTAAATACTGTATCCCCCCAAACAACGGGAAACTGATAGTATCCTAAGCGGTAAATACTGTATCCCCCCAAACAACGGGAAACTGATAGTATCCTAAGCGGTAAATACTGTATCCCCCCAAACAACGGGAAACTGATAGTATCCTAAGCGGTAAATACTGTATCCCCCCAAACAACGGGAAACTGATAGTATCCTAAGCGGTAAATACTGTATCCCCCCAAACAACGGGAAACTGATAGTATCCTAAGCGGTAAATACTGTATCCCCCCAAACAACGGGAAACTGATAGTATCCTAAGCGGTAAATACTGTATCCCCCCAAACAACGGGAAACTGATAGTATCCTAAGCGGTAAATACTGTATCCCCCCAAACAACGGGAAACTGATAGTATCCTAAGCGGTAAATACTCTATCCCCCCAAACAACGGGAAACTGATAGTATCCTAAGCGGTAAATACTGTATCCCCCCAAACAACGGGAAACTGATAGTATCCTAAGCGGTAAATACTCTATCCCCCCAAACAACGGGAAACTGATAGTATCCTAAGCGGTAAATACTCTATCCCCCCAAACAACGGGAAACTGATAGTATCCTAAGCGGTAAATACTCTATCCCCCCAAACAACGGGAAACTGATAGTATCCTAAGCGGTAAATACTGTATCCCCCCAAACAACGGGAAACTGATAGTATCCTAAGCGGTAAATACTGTATCCCCCCAAACAACGGGAAACTGATAGTATCCTAAGCGGTAAATACTGTATCCCCCCAAACAACGGGAAACTGATAGTATCCTAAGCGGTAAATACTCTATCCCCAAACAACGGGAAACTGATAGTATCCTAAGCGGTAAATACTCTATCCCCCCAAACAACGGGAAACTGATAGTATCCTAAGCGGTAAATACTGTATCCCCCCAAACAACGGGAAACTGATAGTATCCTAAGCGGTAAATACTGTATCCCCCCAAACAACGGGAAACTGATAGTATCCTAAGCGGTAAATACTGTATCCCCCCAAACAACGGGAAACTGATAGTATCCTAAGCGGTAAATACTCTATCCCCCCAAACAACGGGAAACTGATAGTATCCTAAGCGGTAAATACTCTATCCCCAAACAACGGGAAACTGATAGTATCCTAAGCGGTAAATACTGTATCCCCCCAAACAACGGGAAACTGATAGTATCCTAAGCGGTAAATACTCTATCCCCCCAAACAACGGGAAACTGATAGTATCCTAAGCGGTAAATACTCTATCCCCCCAAACAACGGGAAACTGATAGTATCCTAAGCGGTAAATACTGTATCCCCCCAAACAACGGGAAACTGATAGTATCCTAAGCGGTAAATACTCTATCCCCAAACAACGGGAAACTGATAGTATCCTAAGCGGTAAATACTCTATCCCCCCAAACAACGGGAAACTGATAGTATCCTAAGCGGTAAATACTCTATCCCCCCAAACAACGGGAAACTGATAGTATCCTAAGCGGTAAATACTCTATCCCCCCAAACAACGGGAAACTGATAGTATCCTAAGCGGTAAATACTCTATCCCCCCAAACAACGGGAAACTGATAGTATCCTAAGCGGTAAATACTCTATCCCCCCAAACAACGGGAAACTGATAGTATCCTAAGCGGTAAATACTCTATCCCCCCAAACAACGGGAAACTGATAGTATCCTAAGCGGTAAATACTCTATCCCCCCAAACAACGGGAAACTGATAGTATCCTAAGCGGTAAATACTCTATCCCCCCAAACAACGGGAAACTGATAGTATCCTAAGCGGTAAATACTCTATCCCCCCAAACAACGGGAAACTGATAGTATCCTAAGCGGTAAATACTCTATCCCCCCAAACAACGGGAAACTGATAGTATCCTAAGCGGTAAATACTGTATCCCCCCAAACAACGGGAAACTGATAGTATCCTAAGCGGTAAATACTCTATCCCCCCAAACAACGGGAAACTGATAGTATCCTAAGCGGTAAATACTCTATCCCCCCAAACAACGGGAAACTGATAGTATCCTAAGCGGTAAATACTCTATCCCCCCAAACAACGGGAAACTGATAGTATCCTAAGCGGTAAATACTCTATCCCCCCAAACAACGGGAAACTGATAGTATCCTAAGCGGTAAATACTCTATCCCCCCAAACAACGGGAAACTGATAGTATCCTAAGCGGTAAATACTCTATCCCCCCAAACAACGGGAAACTGATAGTATCCTAAGCGGTAAATACTCTATCCCCCCAAACAACGGGAAACTGATAGTATCCTAAGCGGTAAATACTCTATCCCCCCAAACAACGGGAAACTGATAGTATCCTAAGCGGTAAATACTGTATCCCCCCAAACAACGGGAAACTGATAGTATCCTAAGCGGTAAATACTCTATCCCCCCAAACAACGGGAAACTGATAGTATCCTAAGCGGTAAATACTCTATCCCCCCAAACAACGGGAAACTGATAGTATCCTAAGCGGTAAATACTGTATCCCCCCAAACAACGGGAAACTGATAGTATCCTAAGCGGTAAATACTGTATCCCCCCAAACAACGGGAAACTGATAGTATCCTAAGCGGTAAATACTCTATCCCCCCAAACAACGGGAAACTGATAGTATCCTAAGCGGTAAATACTCTATCCCCCCAAACAACGGGAAACTGATAGTATCCTAAGCGGTAAATACTCTATCCCCCCAAACAACGGGAAACTGATAGTATCCTAAGCGGTAAATACTGTATCCCCCCAAACAACGGGAAACTGATAGTATCCTAAGCGGTAAATACTCTATCCCCCCAAACAACGGGAAACTGATAGTATCCTAAGCGGTAAATACTCTATCCCCCCAAACAACGGGAAACTGATAGTATCCTAAGCGGTAAATACTGTATCCCCCCAAACAACGGGAAACTGATAGTATCCTAAGCGGTAAATACTCTATCCCCCCAAACAACGGGAAACTGATAGTATCCTAACCGGTAAATACTCTATCCCCCCAAACAACGGGAAACTGATAGTATCCTAACCGGTAAATACTCTATCCCCCCAAACAACGGGAAACTGATAGTATCCTAAGCGGTAAATACTCTATCCCCCCAAACAACGGGAAACTGATAGTATCCTAACCGGTAAATACTCTATCCCCCCAAACAACGGGAAACTGATAGTATCCTAAGCGGTAAATACTGTATCCCCCCAAACAACGGGAAACTGATAGTATCCTAAGCGGTAAATACTCTATCCCCCCAAACAACGGGAAACTGATAGTATCCTAACCGGTAAATACTCTATCCCCCCAAACAACGGGAAACTGATAGTATCCTAAGCGGTAAATACTGTATCCCCCCAAACAACGGGAAACTGATAGTATCCTAAGCGGTAAATACTCTATCCCCCCAAACAACGGGAAACTGATAGTATCCTAAGCGGTAAATACTCTATCCCCAAACAACGGGAAACTGATAGTATCCTAAGCGGTAAATACTGTATCCCCCCAAACAACGGGAAACTGATAGTATCCTAAGCGGTAAATACTCTATCCCCCCAAACAACGGGAAACTGATAGTATCCTAAGCGGTAAATACTCTATCCCCCCAAACAACGGGAAACTGATAGTATCCTAAGCGGTAAATACTGTATCCCCCCAAACAACGGGAAACTGATAGTATCCTAAGCGGTAAATACTGTATCCCCCCAAACAACGGGAAACTGATAGTATCCTAAGCGGTAAATACTGTATCCCCCCAAACAACGGGAAACTGATAGTATCCTAAGCGGTAAATACTGTATCCCCCCAAACAACGGGAAACTGATAGTATCCTAAGCGGTAAATACTCTATCCCCCCAAACAACGGGAAACTGATAGTATCCTAAGCGGTAAATACTCTATCCCCAAACAACGGGAAACTGATAGTATCCTAAGCGGTAAATACTGTATCCCCCCAAACAACGGGAAACTGATAGTATCCTAAGCGGTAAATACTCTATCCCCCCAAACAACGGGAAACTGATAGTATCCTAAGCGGTAAATACTCTATCCCCCCAAACAACGGGAAACTGATAGTATCCTAAGCGGTAAATACTGTATCCCCCCAAACAACGGGAAACTGATAGTATCCTAAGCGGTAAATACTCTATCCCCCCAAACAACGGGAAACTGATAGTATCCTAAGCGGTAAATACTCTATCCCCAAACAACGGGAAACTGATAGTATCCTAAGCGGTAAATACTGTATCCCCCCAAACAACGGGAAACTGATAGTATCCTAAGCGGTAAATACTCTATCCCCCCAAACAACGGGAAACTGATAGTATCCTAAGCGGTAAATACTCTATCCCCCCAAACAACGGGAAACTGATAGTATCCTAAGCGGTAAATACTCTATCCCCAAACAACGGGAAACTGATAGTATCCTAAGCGGTAAATACTGTATCCCCCCAAACAACGGGAAACTGATAGTATCCTAAGCGGTAAATACTCTATCCCCCCAAACAACGGGAAACTGATAGTATCCTAAGCGGTAAATACTCTATCCCCCCAAACAACGGGAAACTGATAGTATCCTAAGCGGTAAATACTCTATCCCCCCAAACAACGGGAAACTGATAGTATCCTAAGCGGTAAATACTCTATCCCCCCAAACAACGGGAAACTGATAGTATCCTAAGCGGTAAATACTCTATCCCCCCAAACAACGGGAAACTGATAGTATCCTAAGCGGTAAATACTCTATCCCCCCAAACAACGGGAAACTGATAGTATCCTAAGCGGTAAATACTCTATCCCCCCAAACAACGGGAAACTGATAGTATCCTAAGCGGTAAATACTCTATCCCCAAACAACGGGAAACTGATAGTATCCTAAGCGGTAAATACTCTATCCCCAAACAACGGGAAACTGATAGTATCCTAAGCGGTAAATACTCTATCCCCCCAAACAACGGGAAACTGATAGTATCCTAAGCGGTAAATACTCTATCCCCCCAAACAACGGGAAACTGATAGTATCCTAAGCGGTAAATACTCTATCCCCAAACAACGGGAAACTGATAGTATCCTAAGCGGTAAATACTCTATCCCCCCAAACAACGGGAAACTGATAGTATCCTAAGCGGTAAATACTCTATCCCCCCAAACAACGGGAAACTGATAGTATCCTAAGCGGTAAATACTCTATCCCCAAACAACGGGAAACTGATAGTATCCTAAGCGGTAAATACTCTATCCCCCCAAACAACGGGAAACTGATAGTATCCTAAGCGGTAAATACTCTATCCCCCCAAACAACGGGAAACTGATAGTATCCTAAGCGGTAAATACTCTATCCCCAAACAACGGGAAACTGATAGTATCCTAAGCGGTAAATACTCTATCCCCCCAAACAACGGGAAACTGATAGTATCCTAAGCGGTAAATACTCTATCCCCCCAAACAACGGGAAACTGATAGTATCCTAAGCGGTAAATACTCTATCCCCAAACAACGGGAAACTGATAGTATCCTAAGCGGTAAATACTCTATCCCCAAACAACGGGAAACTGATAGTATCCTAAGCGGTAAATACTCTATCCCCCCAAACAACGGGAAACTGATAGTATCCTAAGCGGTAAATACTCTATCCCCCCAAACAACGGGAAACTGATAGTATCCTAAGCGGTAAATACTCTATCCCCAAACAACGGGAAACTGATAGTATCCTAAGCGGTAAATACTCTATCCCCCCAAACAACGGGAAACTGATAGTATCCTAAGCGGTAAATACTCTATCCCCCAAACAACGGGAAACTGATAGTATCCTACGCGGTAAATACTCTATCCCCCCAAACAACGGGAAACTGATAGTATCCTAAGCGGTAAATACTCTATCCCCCCAAACAACGGGAAACTGATAGTATCCTAAGCGGTAAATACTCTATCCCCCCAAACAACGGGAAACTGATAGTATCCTAAGCGGTAAATACTCTATCCCCCCAAACAACGGAAAACTGATAGTATCCTAAGCGGTAAATACTCTATCCCCCCATAAAACATAAATGTGAAATAGAGGCAAAGTTCCCCCCCCCCCCCAAGAAAAACTCCCCTCCCCAAAAAGAGAGAATTATCACCTCCTAAACCCCCCCAAAAGCCTTACCGTCCTACACTCCAAAAAAGTAGTATGAGTTGGTGTATTAAGTGTACCATATTTTCAACCAAAAATATTTGCCAATACAAGACATGATACAAGAAAGAAATGTCCAAGTTCATTACTTAGAAGACCTATTAGTTAATTACTAAGAACAGTAAAGACACTTCAACTGACCTTTAAAAACAATATTAAAAATACTTATATCCAGTTACTAAAATATCATTTTCCTAAAATGATATTTACTAAAATATTCTTAAACTTGGCAATGTTTTATTTGTGCCAAAATTATCTTTAGAGAGAAAACTAAACATCTAGTAGTTTAATACCCGTGTAAAATTTCATAAGTTTATCTTTACCTGGTTGAAAGTTATGAAAGGGTAAAAATCGGCTCTAAGACCTCCTGTAATATACACACAGTATGCTTAGGCTGGAACTCGGCCTGGCGCACTACCGTGCATGTACCGACCTCTCAGGATGCTATCACTCTATTAAAAATCGGCTCTAAGACCTCCTGTAATATACACACAGTATGCTTAGGCCGGAACTCGGCCTGGCGCACTACCGTGCATGTACCGACCTCTCAGGATGCTATCACTCTATTAAAAATCGGCTCTAAGACCTCCTGTAATATACACACAGTATGCTTAGGCCGGAACTCGGCCTGGCGCACTACCCTGCATGTACCGACCTCTCAGGATGCTATCACTCTATTAAAAATCGGCTCTAAGACCTCCTGTAATATACACACAGTATGCTTAGGCCGGAACTCGGCCTGGCGCACTACCGTGCATGTACCGACCTCTCAGGATGCTATCACTCTAGTAAAAATCGGCTCTAAGACCTCCTGTAATATACACACAGTATGCTTAGGCAGGAACTCGGCCTGGCGCACTACCGTGCATGTACCGACCCCTCAGGATGCTATCACTCTAGTAAAAATCGGCTCTAAGACCTCCTGTAATATACACACAGTATGCTTAGGCCGGAACTCGGCCTGGCCATCTACCGTGCATGTACCGACCCCTCAGGATGCTATCACTCTATTAAAAATCGGCTCTAAGACCTCCTGTAATATACACACAGTATGCTTAGGCCGGAACTTGGCCTGGCGCACTACCGTGCATGTACCGACCCCTCAGGATGCTATCACTCTAGTAAAGTAAGCCAGAACTCATTCTACTCCGGCGCTCTCTCAAGGACACACTAGCAGCTCTCTCAAGACTAGACTCCAGCCAGCCATGCACTCAGGACCAAGCAACCGGCGCTCCAGCAACCAGCCAGCCATGCACTCAGGACCAAGCAACCGGCGCTCCAGCAAGGCCTAGCTACCTCCGCTACCTCTCGCTCTGGACAAAGTACGAAGCCGCCGTCTCGAAGTACCCAGTGGTCACGCCAGCCTCCAGTCACTACACTCCCGACTCCTACTTCCCCCAACTCTACTCAGTATATAATATGCTTATTTATTTCCTTACCTTTCTCACTCCTGCTTCGAGGAAAGGCTACGGCTCAGTACCGAACACCTTCTCCACGACTCAGTGGAACAGCTAAGGCCTAGTACCTAGTCGGTATCCCCCAGGTTAAAGGAAGCGCCCTTAACCGGGACACAGTACTTACCTGGTTATCTTCTCCCGACACATCCTTCCTAGCCTACCTATAGTAGCGACAACCATCCGCTACATATTCTTGGTAGCCTAGTAGCGCAAAAACGGAAGAGTAGGTGTCTTGGTCTGGGGGTGCATTCTGCTTCAGGAGGTGGGAACAATTCATAGATGGAGTAATAGATCAGCACGTTAGTATAGAAATTTTAAAAGCAAATTAGCAGCAAAGTTTAATCTCCAATGAGCGTTTATTATCCAACAAGATAACGATACCAAACACGAAGCATGAAGAGTTGAGGATTGGTTGCTCTACAATGCTCCAAAGCAACTCAAAACACTTCCTCTGTCCTCTGAACTTAACCCAATAGAGCCTTTGTGGGATTAATTGGGTTGGCAAAAAGCCAAATTAAAAATAAAAACTCTACTCAAAGAAGAGTGGGAGGAAATTACTACCAAAACGAATAAAAAACCTAGTTTACTCAATGTCAAATATATTGTGGGATGTGATTAGAAATAACAAAGTGTCTACAAATATTGAATTAAAATTTGGTGTCAGTTAATGTCTGGAAAAATAAGGTGTGCAGAGACTTTTGTGAGTTCAGACTTCATCAAATTATACGTTATTTGATATAAAAAAAAATTACTTGGGGGGTTTGCAGAGACTTGTGTTAGTAAGTGTACATGTGTTTTATTTTAGGTTTCGTTGCTGGATTTTCATTTTTTTCCTGTACCTAGATTATAATTTTAGGAGGATCCATTTGTGGGCACGATATTTCCCACCTAGGTTTCTTTAGGTTCCATAATATATATATATATATATATATATATATATATATATATATATATATATGGAACCTAAAGAAACCACACATATCAATTTGCGAATGTTCGTGCTTCACCGTGATATAAGGCAAATGTAAGGGTCGATCTATAACTGCATTAGCTTAAATAGAATTTTTCTTAAGCTTTTGTGGGATCACGAATTGGATGCTTCTGAAATATTATATATAACAATTATCCTTTGAAAGATCAGATAAAATATGTTTTATCATCCGGCGCTAAATAGGCATGGAAATGGAGGAGATAAACACCCCCTGGTGTTTTCCTGCGGGGAAATGGTGTGTCCATTAGTAAGAGATTCTATCACTACTTTTAATGGCGATCCAGTATTAACCTTTTATTGTCTGCTTGGTTAATGGCCGTATGTAGGTAGTATGTGGGGGGAGGGGTGCACGTGTCCTCCCGTATGCTCTAAAAGATTTATTTATTTTTTTTTTCACGGCGCATCGACATCTCGGCCATTCACGCCGAAACGTCAATGTTATTCGTCAACATTTGAAATGACAAATGTCATCAAAATATTAAATTTTATTCGTCAAAATTAAATCAATTCGTCTTGTTATTCGCATGCTAAAATAATTCATTTTTTTTTTGTTTTTATTAGAGTGATATGCAAAACTCTAAGTGCTAATATGGTGCATTTTCACAAGGTTCTCCAACTTATAACTTTTCATTATTAGTTGTTAACTGGTATATTCCATTTAGCAATGAACCTACAAATTATGCGAATAAGCTTAAACCATAAAACAGTAATTTTTACTTGACTAACCTTGTCATCGTCCCCTTCACTATCACACTGAAACAGAAGAAAAATGTAATTAGTTTTTTTGAATATACCTGTAAGTATTAATAATTTTTTTATTTTATTTTTCTATTTATTTATTTTTTACGGCGCATCGACAAATCTTGGCCATTAGCGCCGAGTAATAATAATATTTTAAATTTACAAAATGTTAATATTAATTTGCCTTTGCCTTTTTAATTTTTTTTTATATACAGCACTATCTGAATACCCGTGCTTCGTCACGGCAGATAAGTAGTTATTTTATTGCGTTAAATAATGTATCATCAAAATTAACGCTACAATATCATTTTGTGCAGTTTATTAAAGCGCGGTTCCCGTCATGCTATATGTTATTAATTATTTGATAAGTAATCAAAGTATAATGTTTCTTGACACCCGGACCAGTGTCAAGAAACATCGCAAAAACATATTTTAATATTTGAAATATATGACATGATCATTTTTGGGATTTTGGAGTAGCAGTCACAAAAATAGTCCGATTTTGATTACGACTGGAAAATCATGCGGCTGGAGCATAGTACTGACCACACTATCTCCCTAAAGTGCCTAATGGTCGAGAATCAGGTGCCTCTACAGTATCTTCCCTTCTGGGCCCTCTATGCCTGTTTAAGGGACTGAAACTAAGCCATATACCTAGAGCTGATAATAAATCTAGTCACGAATATAAGATGACAGATAAATATGACATCCATAGATAACAGGTATAAGATAAGTGAAAGGATGTTAATAGAGAACAGCACTTTGAGAAATAGAATAATTAAAATGGTGGTAACTAATTAATTGTGTAGAGAAGTCGACGCCATGAATAGTATTAACATAGATTTAAATATAGATTAGGGCTAAGAACAGACCCCCCCTCCCCCGGGAAGATTGGGGAGGAGGCCCCCCCTCTCTCAGCTTTTACCCCTCACTATTCCTCTATTAGGCCTATTACTTTCCTGCTGATATATATTATAGTGGGGATTTAACAAACGGCCCCCTCCGAGGCGAGCCTAAAAGCAGGATTAACCTAGAAATCCCTCTTCCTTATCCCAGAAACATCCCTAAATCCCTAGGCAGCTTGGCTAAGTGCATTAAAATATCTTCAACAAGGGCCTACTTGAGGGCGTTGTTACCTGAAAATAGGTTATCCATTTTTTTTTATGTGCATATTAATTAAAAAAAAAAATATTTGTTCACTTTTGATCAAATAAACAATAATCTTTTATAGAACTTCAGGTGTAAAACAAACTACAATTATAGGACCCAAGTCAGTAAATTGGTATAAATACTCATAAACAGAGATATAATAATATTTCTAATTTTGAACAATATTTAAAATACCACATGGGTCAGTCCATTTCAAATCATCCAGCTAAATAGTGAAATGAAACCCATGTCCTCAGAATTGCCTGAAACTTTTCAGTTCTTTGGTGTTTCCTTCTCTTGTATACATCACAACTAGATGAAAAGAACAACTGTTGTTGTTCCAATAATAATCTTGGCTTCATTTTGCGACACAAACGAATAGTTTTCACTGTAGTCAATTAGAATAATAAAAAACTAAGTTTATAGTAAACTTTAAAAATAGTTGATTTACATAAGTTTATATTAAGATTAACCTAAGTTAATCTTAATATAAGTACCTTAATATAATACCTATAGTAAATGTAGCTTCAGTACACTTATATTAATCATTAAGTAGGTAATTTTTTTTTTTTTTTTTTTTTTTTTTTTTTAAGGCGCATCAACTATTTGGCTATTAGCGCCGGGCTATCTACAGGTCGCCACCCTTTTATAATGCCAACAGCACATAGTCGGTCACCCATTCAGGTACTGACCACGCCCGACGTTTAAGTAGGTAATCATTAAAAAAAAAAAAAGGAATTTATATTATTTTATTGATTTAAGAATACTTAACAACAAAATCCCAGAGTTTTTCTTTTAAAATCTAATAGTTTATACTTTTAGGAATGTATCCATGAAAAAAGAACTTGATTTTATGGAGCGCCTTTTATTTTTAGCGATTTTTGAAATTTTTATGTTTTCAATTTATTTTAAATTAAAATTTTATTTTTAAATAAACATACTTAGCAACCAGAAAGATAACAGATAGTAAATATATTTTTCCCATATTCAAAATATTATTGTGACCATTTTGGTGAAAATCCCATTGAGATATCATTAACATTAACAGAGTAATGATTTTTTTAGTAAATGATAGTCGCTTTGACTTAATTAGTCGGTAAGAGCAAAAACAAGTTTTATAGACAACTTTATAAATTCATAACTCAAAAAGTATTGAAGATATCTAACTAAAATTTGGAATATATCATTAGAATGACCAGTTCAACAATTAAAAAAAGTTTCAGGCAATTCTGAGGACATGGATCTGGATGATCTGATATGGACTGACCCACATACCAATATTAATATACACGCCCGACATTCTCTACACGTATTTTCATTCTAAATTACCTCCCCCAATGAATTGCAGTTTTCTTTGTAAACACACAATTTAATTAAAATGTTAACTTATTTTTATCAGCTGATGGCCAAACCTCTTACTAAAAACTACTATTCTGTTAAGATATTATATATTATCAGTTTTATAGCCTTAGTTTTGATAAAATAATTATAAAATTTACTGCTACTAAAAATGACTATTTCTATTTATTACTTTTATTGTGATAAGCAGGATTAACCTAGAAATCTCTCTTCCTTATCCCAGAAACACCCCTAAATCCTTAGGGATCTTGACTAGGCATACACTAGACATAACTAAGTGCATTAAAATATCTTCAACAATTACTCTTGGAGGACATTAAATAAAAATTAGGTTATACAACACTTTTTATGTGCATATTAAGGGGTAATACTAACTTGTAACTTTCTTTTTACCGTTTTTATTTTTGTTAAATGCTTCCTTAACAATTCAAAAATCCAAGAGTGTTTAAATGTCCAAATATTCGATTTTTCATTTCAAGTCTCGATGCATTTTAAAATTAAAGACTTTTTTTTATCATTATTAGAACAAAAAATGAAAAAGAAAAAAAAAGACGTTTTCAGTACATAAAACTTATAAGCAGATTTTCTCAAAACTATGTTTTTCAAATCGGGCGATACGTTAGCGCCTTAGTTTTTCACCCGATCTACTTTAAATCCAGCTTCCTAAAGTACGCAGGATTTTTTCGATTCATAGAATTATAATGATTTTATGACAGATTTTTGAATAGAAAAAAAAATTGAATTGTTCGCCATTTTCGAAAAAAGTAATGTTACATAAAAATCCTACGTTCTATATTTTACCTTCTCATTTCAAAATAATTTTAGGTTTTTTTTTATAGATTAAAAATTACCACCTTCAGACTTTCGCCCGTGAAATAAGAGGGTTGCCGTTCGTCAGACACAGTGCCGCCATTTTGTTTTCGAAGAATTAAAACGTTTATTTTTAATTACTTTAACATACCAAATAATACTTATGATATGGAGAATTGAAAAAAAAAAAAAAAAAAAATGTATTTGTTTGTTATTCATAAAGGACCCCGCCCTTTCCTAATGGAAAATGGCTTTCGGTCAAATTATGCTCGTTGGAGAGAGAAAGTCTTTCTGAACAAAAGTCTCCATGGGCACAAAACCCAAAAGTTGGAACTTTTGGGTATCCGAAGTTTTCCATTATTGATTTTTGCATTTAGCCAGTAAAAAAAAAATACTTATCAATTATTTTTTGAAGACCTTTCCAACGACACCACATTTGACACTCCTACCCCACCCCCACCTTTTCAGGGCCACTAATGTTAAAGTCTGCTAACGGAACACTTTTTTTGCGAAAAAAGGCCTTTTTTTTAAACATACGAGCTGGAGGTGGGGTGGGGTGGGGTGGGGGTGGGGTAAGGGTGTGAGGCAAGGTTTCAGTTTATTGCCTTCGTAAAGATCTTCAAATGATAATTACAAAAAAAAGCTTCCCCCCACTCCCATGGGTGGGGGGGGGGGTAGGAGTGTCAAATGTGGTGTCGTTCGAAAGGTCTTCGAAAAATAATTGATAAGTATTTTTTTTTTACTGGCCAAATGGCTTGGGAAACCTTTCAACCAGAGATCTCGAGATTTTCCAAAAATCAAAAATGTAAAACTTCGGATACCCAAAAGTACCATAAGTTCCAACTTTTGGGTTTTGAGCCCATGGAGCCTTTTGTTCAGAAAGACTTTCTCTATCCAACGAGCATAGTTTCGTTCAATTTGACCGAAAGCCATTTTCCATTAGGAAAGGGCGGGGTCCTTTGAGAAAATGACTTTAATTTTGATCATACAAGTTTGTAATCCCTTAATTATTTATTTATTTTTGAGTTGTTTTATGTTTTGTGTTAGTCTTAAGATTTCTTTTTCTATTCTTTTCTGGTATTTTATTTGATTTAAGTTTTGACTTTTTTTTAAATTGCAATCTGACTACTATTTTGACGCAATTTGATCCCGCTGTCCTGATGAGTTAATCGCCTCAGACGCGGAACTCATAATAAATTAAAAAAAAAAAAAAATAATATATATATATGCAAAGATACTCAAGGGGAATATATTAATAAACAGAATATAAAAATAAAATCCCAAGATTTTGAAAGTTTGAATTGAATTGTGCTATTTAAGAAGACAATGATTTTAATCCTTCAAGTTAAATCCGTGGAACGTTGCATTATTCATAATTGTTAAATAAGCCGCGGAGAGCTGATTCATCTCGGAATTCCATCAAAAGTAGTGAAGTTAACTCGGGGGACTTCAATTAAATGAGAGTAATTTAATACAAGCAAAGTTTCAAGATTGTAATTCTGGAAAATTAACTTCAGCTCAGAGAATATTCTGCTGAGTAAAGGACATTTCTCTGGAAATTAAGGAGGGCTTTTAATACACCGGTATGAACGGTTTTGTACAGTTTTAAACAATTTCATTATGTTTACTCATTAACAATTATATATTTTTTCAACATTTATTTTCAACCATTCAATCAATATTTCTTTTCTTTACTTGAGAACTCGCTGTATCATATCCGAGGTGTGGAGTATGAGTAGTCCGTATCGGCCGTAATTTTTGCATCTTAGCAAGGAAATTCGTGCAGAACTAATGACAATTTTTTTTTTGGAAATAAAAAAAATAGGTCCATTAGAAATGGGTTTATTTAAACTGATGTTTATTATACCAGATAAGAATCGTTTTTTTTCTCCAAATTTCTTTAAAACCATTCAATAAATATCCCTTCATTCTCTATTAACCTATGACAGATAAATCATTTCCTTTGGCATTTATAATTTGAAACGAGATAAATCTACTATATATTTGTCAAATACCACTCACTCACTCATCTATCAACGCCCAGCCCAAACCGCTCGACAGAAAATTTTAAAATTTTGCATGGACACTCCCTATATAACGTAGGCGCTCGCTAAGAAAGGATTTTTTGATATTCGAATTTTTAAGCATTTTTAGGGGGGTTTAAAGTTTGAGTTGGTTAGAGCATGCAAGCCTAGGCAGCATGCGTTGCTAGGACGATAAAGAACAGCTGTTACCGTACATTATCTATCTCATAGTTTTATTTCTAATTGAGGTTAATTTCAACTATGATGGCAGACCTTGAATTACTAGAAATTAACTGTCCCTCATAGAGTTTTAATTGCGTTTCTTTTCTGCCTGTCCCCGTCAGATAGGCTTGCCATATTTTTGGAGAGTTTTGGGAGGGGGGAATAAAAAGAGTACAAATTATAAGCAAAATGGTTGGTGAGTTTTAACGGGAAGGGGGAATCCTAAACTGTTAGTCTACCCAAACCTTAAAAATAAGAACGGAACTTTTTTTGCTACTTGATTTTCTTAAAAAAATCTCTCAGCCAAATAGTAGTGTCTGGCAGCTGGCAGCGCTGTGCAGGTAGTTCCAGCGTTTTACAGTTAGATTACTTCTCATTTCTTTGACACTGTGAGCAGTAGTAAAAATGTTGATTGTAGAAAAGTAACCGATTTATAAAAGATTCTTATAAACATGAATTCATTACTTTTTACATCTTACAGCCTTTTCTGGGACATTGATAAAACTGGGCGGGACACCGAAACAAATGCAAAATACCGGGACAGTCCCGGTCAAACCGTGATGTATGGCATATCCTTAGGTTTTCCAGGTGAGGTAATAATATCCTGAACCCTTGCACAGCCTCCTCGCCTATAACCTTGGTAATACTCGTAAATATATTGGGTGTTACCAAATGACTTCTTGGAAACATAAACTTTTAAATTTTAACGCCCATTGAATAAAATATAGTATGACGGGAACCGTGCTGTAATAAACTTCACAGAATTGTATAGTAACGTAATTTTAATGAAACATTATTTAACGCAATAAAATAACTACTTATCTGCCGTGACGAAGCACGGGTATTCAGCTAGTATGTTCATATTTAAAAAGAAAATTAATTGAAATTACTAGACGGTCGAGCGTTATATAATTAATATACAAGTTTATGAAAAAGATTTTTGGAGGTTAATAACGAGTTTTCTACAGATTACCAGTCTTTCTAGCCAGCATAGTGCTGATGCTTTTTCAATTTTCGAAAGTAATAAAATCATCCCTAGTGGGAATCGAACCATGGACAAAGGAGCGAAAGATGTAGGGAAGAAAGGTAATAGAGGATTAGGATCAGGATTTAGTGGCGATTAACATTTTATCATGTTTTTACGCCAGCACCTACATGAAAGGTAATAGATATAGATAAAGTTCCTGGTTAAAGTTTTATTATTCTTCCGCATTTTTCGATAATTTCTTAATTTGAGTAAAGGGTCTTATAATTATTCGTTAAAACTTTACTTTTGCTTTATCTCCAGATTTTCATCCTGATGGGTCACCATTCGAAAAACTAGTGATTTCATAGAAGTAAAGATAAATTTTGAGTATGAAGATCTCCTGATATTATTATTGTCAAGAAAAAATATCAAACCATTAAATATAATTTTTTTTAATATTGGAAAAAATATATGCAAATTTATAGTTATTTGAGGTATGTACCATGATTATGTGGTTACTGAAAGTTCTCTAAAAATGCTGGGGAGAGAAAGAGAGGGAGGAGAGAGAGAGAGAGAGAGAGAGAGAGAGAGAGAGAGAGAGAGAGAGAGAGAGAGAGAGAGAGAGAGAGAGAGAGAGAGAGTGTGTATCGGTGTGTCGGGTTGATGTCGATGTATTGACGTCAAGATGTCAATTATAGTGGGACGAAAACACTCTAATTGTTTGATACGTTTGATTTTGATATAAATATTTGATCAGAAATGGTTTAACACAGGACTAGATTCGCCAATACACGCCAGTCAATCTCCAGTTTAACCAATAAAGTCAATGTATAATTAAACTCACTTTAGACATTGGTGATTGTTGTTAGCAGTGATTTTCACGACTCACGCTCCCATCTTGTTGTTGAAATCACTCAGCTGGCAAGGTAATCCTGGATTCTTGAATATTTGAGAAATTACACATAAATACACATTATCGACAAGATGACGTAAGAGAGTAACGCACACTTGATAAGCCGATACAATGAACACTATAGATAATGCACAACGTAGACGAGCGTGTGTCACGCGAACACGACGCGACGTACAACATCGAAGGAAGGACGCAAAATGACAGCAAGTCCGGTTACGTCAGACCAGTCGACAATTTCTGATGTAATCCCCTTTGGATGGCTCTCTGTAATAAATAATTTTATCGATTTCTAATTAGAACCGAATTAATGGCTACCCGCTCCCCCTTTGGAGGGTTTGTATGAATGATTGACGAAGGAAATTGGTCAGTAATTGTCTGCGATTGCCGATGGAGGAAGGGAAAACCTAGCACTTTCCTGCTACGGGTAATTACCGCAGGATCTCATGAAATTTATAAACTCATGAATCCCATTGTTGCTAGTGTATGGAGTTTTCTATTTGCTGGCGGATCATCTTGGCATGAAGCAATGCTATATCTCCTTATCGATCTGTTTACCTTCATAGCGGACGACTTAACGACCATAACTATCCTAATGATCGGGTTGGCGGATCGTTACACAGAATATTAATGTCCTTCCTGAGATTTTACTCATTGTCTTGAGTATTGTATAAACATTGATCAATACAATACTTTTTCTTCCTCTCGAATGTTCGCGAAAGTCGTCTTCTTTCGGTGATGGTGATGCTGAGACATGGATTGTCTTTCAAGGGGAGTATCCCTCACCGATTCGAACGAGAATTTTTCTTTGTGTAGTACTTAACTAGAAAAAGGTCCAGTTAAAGCGAGAAAAGGAATTTCTCAAGCTTTCAGCTAAAACAAAAAAAAAAAAAAAAATGTTGAAAATTTACCTGGAATTCTAAACATTTGTAACCGAAAAGTGTAGGTTACATTTTGAAATTCAATATCTCGCCTTGAAATAACCCGACTATTACGTTCTTGGGCTTTTTCGAAGACAGACTCCTTTTTCGAACCATATAAATGACTATTTTATTATCTCGGAAAATACTAGTGAGAAATGGTTCTCAAAATAAAAGTCAAATTTAAACTCCTTGAGAGGAGATCGTTGACCGTTGATGATGCAAGGTAGGAATTGTGGGGGTTCGGTCACTGCTTCTTAATAAAACAACATTTTTTCGTAAAAATGGTTTTATTGTGCCTGCGTAAAATTTAGTGTTAATGGAAGGGAGGCAGGTATGAAGGGCTATATTGCAGGCGGTATAGGGGATTAGGATGGAGTTTTTAATAAATGATAGATGTAGAGATGACTTCTTTACCAATTTTGTCATTAACAGGGTTATTTTCTAGGTGGATAAAAATTGATTCGGAAAGGAGGCGTTTATCTTCGTTGGATTCAGTGGAGAAGATGGAGTGATGGAGTATAGGTCAAAACCAAAGTCATGTCCGTCTGTGATGGCATGTCTAGTTAAAGCTGTCTTTATGTCTTTATTCTTTACGTCGTTTTTGTGATTGTTAATTCGTTTTCTTACAGGGTTTTTAGTCTGTCCAATGTACGCACTATTGCAGTTCGGTGTGATGCAGGGGATTCTGTATACTACATTGGTCCTGTCTTTTTTTGGGATAGGGTCTTTTAGAGTCGTATATAAGTTTTTTAGTTTGCTCTGTGTCGATAGTCCTAGTTTTGGAGTGGGGAATGTATCGCGTAGGGATTTTTGGATTTTTTCGGTGAGGTTTGGAATATGTGGGAGGCCTCTG
The DNA here is from genome assembly GCA_946811695.1 of Gonocerus acuteangulatus. Lineage (NCBI taxonomy): Eukaryota > Metazoa > Arthropoda > Insecta > Hemiptera > Coreidae > Gonocerus > Gonocerus acuteangulatus. The sequence goes on along the minus strand of OX328124.1, from coordinate 118,752,423 downwards.
AATTGAGGGACAATATTGTCTTGGGTAGTAGGGATGGGTTTGGGGTTATTAAAAGAATTTATGAGACGAGTGATGATGTTGGTAGGAAATCCATTGGCTGTAAGAATATCGAGGAGTCGGGATTTGTTGGCAGGGTGAAATTTGGTGTCGGATAGGGAGAGGGCTCGATTTATTAAGTTGCTGGCAGTATTGAGGATTTGGTGTTTGGGGTGTGAGGAAAGGTAATGGAGGAGTCGTCCAGAGTAAGTGGGGTTGGTAAACCAATCAGTGGATATAGAGCCGTCTGTATTTCTTATGAGGAGTATGTCAAGGAAAGGAAGGGAGTTGTTTTTTTCGGTCTCGATGGTGAATATTAACCGGGGGTGGTAGGAATTAAAAGCTGTTACTATTTCTGGAATCGTATTAGGATTAATTATGAGGAAGAGGTCGTCAACATATTTTTTAAGGAAAATAATATCGTCAGGGAACATGGGGAGGATTTGGTCAAGGAGGTCATTAAGGGTAATATTGGAAAGGTCAGGAGCGAGGCAGTTACCCATGGCAAGGCCAGAAATCTGGTTGAAGAATTTATCTTGGAATAGGAGGTATCCGAATTTGCAGCAGAGGGATAGGGATTCAAGATAAGAGGATCGAGATAGCTTGGTGTGTGGTTCTAGGGTGGTCCAATTCTTGTCAATAATTTCTAGGGTTTTATCTATGGGAATGTTTTTGAAGAGGGACTGGGCATCTAGAGAGGCAAAAATGAAATTAGGGGGGATGAGAAGTGAGTGTAGTGGTTTTTTGAGGTCGTGTGCATTCTGTCCGTCATAGGGGTTATTGTGACTTAAGGTCTGGAGGGAAGTAAGGAGAAATTTGCTTAGCTTTGAGGAGGGAGAGTTTATATTGGAAATGATGGGACGTAAGGGATTATTTTCTTTATGGATTTTCGGGAGGCCATAGCATCTGGGGGCTTGGGAGTTATGTGAGATGAGGTGTGAGCGGGTCCGTTGGTCTATCTCTTTGTTGTCATGTAGTTTTCGTATGTGTTTGTTATAGGATTGTGTGAGGGAGGGGATGAGATTTCTGTTATGGGGGGTCGGTAAGTAAGTGGTGTTGTCAGAAAGGAGTGTGATCATTTTTTCCGTGTATTCAGTCCTGTCCATGATAACAATAAAACCATTTTTACGAAAAAATGTAGTTTTAAATATTAAATGAAGTGCTTTATTCACGCTGCGATTTGAACAGCGTCTTCAATAAACATAATTGAAAATAATTACAAAAGGGGCCATCGGACGTTGAATGCACCGGTTCCCGTAGATCACCGAAGTCAAGTAATGTCGGGCGTGGCCAGTACCTGAATGGGTGACCGACTACGAGCTGTTGGCATTATAGAAAAGGGCGGCAACCTGTAGATAGCCCGGCGCTAATGGCCAAGTTGTAGATACGCCGTTAAAAAAGAAAAAAAAAATACAAAGGACACTTGGTGTGGGGTTTAATTATCAGGAAACATGAAAATAAATGTTGCCTATGATAGACTGCAATACCCTGAGTGTAACCGTAAGAAAGTATGGGAGCACCGCGCAGTTTTGGTGGTTCTCTGCGCTCTCATTGGTTCTTGCTCACATGATTTTGTACAGCTGCCCCAGTTTAAATGGCAGCGTGAATAAAACCCTCATTTAATAGTGGAATAAAAACATCTTCCTTTTTTTCTACATGTCCACCTTAAAAGGGGCTGCTTTATTTATTATTCATTGTAAAATTGTCTTAATTTTACATTCTGAATAAAACTCTATTTTTGGGCAATATGTTTTTGCACCATTCCCCTATGCGCAGAAGCTGGTGCTCCACGGTAAGTCTAACCGACCCATACTTACCTTCTTATCTACCCAAGAGGTACATTATAGCAAAATTTCAAGGTGCATAAAAAACTTCATGAAAAGTTCGTTCTAGCTCTTGGACTAATAGAGAAATATGGATTAAACCTCAACTTCTTAGGAACCGATTTTTTTTCAACAACACATTCAACGTGTTTTTTTGAACAATTCATTCAAACGTGGCATATATATATATATATATATATATATATATATATATATATATATATATATATTTGTGTGTATATAGTAACTTTGATTGATGGATAAGAGTGAAGGATTGGTATAAGCATAAGATTTGGCTAAGTCCGGAAGATTTGTTCGAGGACAAGAGATGACCAAGTCCAGAGAAGGGCAATGTTTCTAAATTACTTACGCTTTATAAGCACTTTGGACGATAACCATTCGTGCGTAAGCATCCTTCCTTTTTATTTTCCATTTTCCTCAAATTTTAAGCAACAATCGGCCATTATTTTCTTTATTATAATATTCAAAACATCTACAAATTAAAAATAATCAAAACTGTCCTTAATAAAGTTATATAAATTAGTTTAAAGCATTATTTTCTTCCTTCTAACGTTATTTAAAGTTTTATATATCGTTTATATATTAAGTTTTATCTTGAATCTTGAATTTGGATTATTGACTAGGTCTGTCCTGCTCTAAATAGATAACCCAACAATAAATATAAAATAGAACATATTTTTTATAGATTTTCTCAAAGCAAGAAAATGTATTTAACCACTAGAAGTGAAAGATTTTCTTTGTTAATCTTTTCTAACTCTACATTTGGCAAAGTAACAAATAATTAAATGATCTTACATATAGACTTTTACTAATATGTGCCCAGGACGACTAAAAAGTAGTGTTGTTAAAAGCGAGCCCTGACTAGAGGCTTCAGACCTGAACCTTGAACCTAACCTCTAAAGCCCGAGCTCTGAGGGCTCCATGAAGGCTCGGGAGTGAGGCTCCATCCTAACCTTATCAAGCCCTGAAGGTTCTCCATCGAGCCTTGAAGGCTCGGCCTTGGTGCCCTGGGAAGGTAGAGCTTTGGCAAGCACGGTTATAGTAGTATAGTAGTAGTACGACAGTGTTGCCATTACCGTCTCACAGAAGAGTTTATTTTTTAGAAAAAATTACTATTTTTACACAATTAGTGATCCATATAATTAGTTTATCAATGGAATGGTAAATTTAATTGCCAGCGAATAATTTCAATGTTGCGGAAAGAATTTAGGATGAATCTACTAAAGTATATTTCATGCAACAGCTGTTTGCCCGTCATCCGCCATTTTGGAAATGAAAAGTAAAAGGCTTCAAAGCATGCGCCTTCTCACGAGCCGAGCCTTTAAGGCTCGCGCCTTCTACCAAGCCGAGCCTTCAAGGCTCGCGCCTTCTACCAAGCCGAGCCTTCAAGGCTCGCGCCTTCTATCGAGCCCTGTCCAAGCTCTGAGAGCTCGAGCTTTTAGGAGCCGCGCCTTCTAGCCTTAAAGGCGCGCTCTTTTACAACACTACTAAGAAGTAACCGGTTGTACTAACATTTCATACTCTGATTAATACATTGATATCCTGCTGTCAGCATCACTTCCTTATCAATGAATGACAACTTTAAAATGGGCATTCATGTGCCTCTTCCATCATCAAAAGGCAATTTCATAAAGCACATTGAAGAACTTTAAAAGTTTCGATACTTACGATATATCCTTTGCCAGAACTGCACCGGCTGCTTGCCTGCAATAAAATAAAAAAAAAAAATTACTTTTTTGGGTTCCCATTAACTTAAAAAGGTTAAAATATATAACATGATAACTGATTAATTAATATCAATCCTCATATGTACCCAAAACTGATATGTCTCCATTATTGGGTACATATTCTAGATATAGTAATACCCCGACTGGGTAAATATTAATCTTCATATGTACCCAATATGAATATGTCTCCATTATTGGGTACATATTCTGGATATAGTAATACCCCAACTGGGTTCATATCAATCTTCATATGTACCCAATATGAATATGTCTCCATTATTGGGTACATACACTCGCATTTAGACATACTCCGACTAGGTTCATATCAATCTTCATATGTACCCAAAACAGATATGACTCCATTATTGGGTGCATATCCTCGAATTTATACATATTTCGACTGGGTACATGTCAATCTTCATATGTACTAAAAACAGATATGACTCCATTATTGGGTACATATCCTCGAATTTATACATATTCCGACTGGGTACTTATCAATCTTCATATGTACCCAAAACAAATATGACTCCATTATTGGGTGCATACACTCCCATTTAGACATACTCCGACTAGGTACATATCAATCTTCATATGTACCCAAAACAGATATGACTCCATTATTGGGTGCATATCCTCGAATTTATACATATTCCGACTGGGAACTTATCAATCTTCATATGTACTCAAAACAGGTATGACTCCATTATTAAGTATACCTAGGTACTCTCATTTAGACATACTCCGAATGGGTGATATCAATCTCAATGTTGATTTGTACCCAATACATACATGACTCCATTATTGGGTACATATCCTCGAATTTATACATATTCCGACTGGGTACTTATCAATCTTCATATGTACTCAAAACAGATATGACTCCATTATTGGGTATACCTAGGTACTCTCATTTAGACAAACTCCGAATGGGTGATATCAATCTCAATGTTGATTTGTACCCAATACAGACATGACTCCATTATTGGGTGCATATCCAGGAGTTTAGTCATACCCTCTGAGGAGATATCACTAAACGCATAAATGCATTCACAAGTTTGAAGAGCGGTGTGCAGATCAAGCTGTAGCTGAATGAGCCGGGGCTTAGCTAAAGCCGTCAATCGATTCTTTACGAATGAAAAATTAAACTTTGCCGCTTCAAAGTTTGTCGAATGAATTTTACAGTGTCTTTAGCTATTCAAAACTCATTTTACCGGAGGAAGCACCCGCTCGTAATTAATAATTCAATCGACCAAACATCCCCTAAACACATAGATAAAACAAACCCTTTTATCAATTTACATGCTCTTCATTGCGTGAAATATTTCTGAGAGAACGAGAGATACTGGGAATATGGAATTGTGAATAAACAAATGATGGGAAAAATTTATTATGGACTTTTTAGACCCTTTTTTTCGAGCTGTTTAGGGATTTTATATGCATTAATGCATCAAGAATGATACAGTGGGACACCATTATCCACCATTCATAGTACATCATCCAGCATTCATGTTACACCATCCATCATCCACCGTTAGTGGTACACCACCCTTCTCCATTCATGTTACATCATCAACAACCATTCATGGTATACCATCATCCATCATTCATTGCACTCCATCCTTCACCATTCAAGGTGCACCATCCATCATCCACCGTTAGTGGTACACCACCCTTCTCCATTCATGGTACATCATCAACAACCATTCATGGTGCGCCATCCATTATCCACCGTTAGTGGTACACCACCCTTCTTCATTCATGGTACACCATCATCCACCATTCATGGTATACCATCATCCATCATTCATTACACTCCATCCTTCACCATTCATGGTGCACCATCCATCATCCACCGTTAGTGGTACACCACCCTTCTTCATTCATGGTACACCATCATCCACCATTCATGGTATACCATCATCCATCATTCATTGCACTCCATCCTTCACCATTCATGGTGCACCATCCATCATCCACAATTCGTAGTACGCCATCCTTTACTATTCATGGTACACAATCCATCATCCACCGTTCATGGCACACTAACCTTCACCATTCATGGTACACCATCCTCCGCCATTCATGATACATCATGCATTGTCCAGCATTCATTGTACACCATAATTTTAGTACAAAGTCCATCATCCACCATTCATTGTGGAATGGTGGATGATGGACCGCTTCTTAAAATTTGACCACTAGGAAGACCAGATTACCTTTGTAAATTTTATTGTTGTTTTCTTCTCGTGTTTATGTATTTATTCTAGTTCATATCTTTTTATAGCCCCCATTCCTTTAATATTTTTTTTTTTTTTTTTTAATATTTATTTGTTTATTTTTAACTCTTTAATTTTATTCCCATCCCCCTCTGAACATTGTATCATCATTGCCCCATTCCAATTATATGTACATATTTACTTATATTTCATTTTATTATTTAAGGCTTCACATATAATATTTGTATTCGTTTTTTTATACTTTTGTTTTTTATTTATTTATATTTATATTTTTAGGTTAAATTTCTTTATTGTTTATTTTGTATTTATTTTTATTCTTATGGGACGAAGTCCCAGAATAAAGTTTTTTTTCATTCATTCATTCATTGTACTCCATCATTTGCCATTCATGGTACACCATTTATTGTCCATCATTCTTAATACACCATCATTTATAGTACACCGTCCATCATTAACCATTCATGGTACACCATCATTTAAGCAGTGATTTGAATTTCTATGGTCAGCAAAACGAAAAATCAGGCTCTCGAAGGATACTACTGACCACATCGTATCCGTACAAAGTTTATCAAAATATATTTTTGGCTAATTATATTTTTAGTGCGTTTCCTCCACCCTTGAATAGATCCATGTAAAAGGGGCTTCAGTCCAAAATCAGTAGTTTTGAGAAAACTAGACTGAAGCCTTTTCAGCATAGAATAATAAAATAATGACTATGTTTCTATGGCAACTATCTATTGGACTGAAGTCCTTTTAACATAGAAATGTGTAGTTCCTTTCATATGAACCGTCAGAGACAACGGATCCATCACTAAATTATGTTGGGAAAAAAAGGACTGAAGCCCTTTTTGCATGGATCGATTCATATATGCTATTTGGATATGTTACTATATCTGTAGGTATCCTACAATAACCGGTTGGTTACTTGTAAAGCACTCACATCGGATAGTCTATCGTCGACTTCTGCTTCTCTCTTGATAACGCGGAGTTTTTCTTCTTTCTGCTTCTCTTTTTCTCTGCAACTGTCATCCGAAGTACCGGGATCCTGAAAAACAAGAAACAATATATTAGAAAATAAAGAAATATATAAACATTAAAAGATTATTCAATTAATATTATTTTCCCCTTTGATTTTGTTTTACAAACATTATTAGAGTACAAAATGAAATTTTCTGCGTCATCTTAGAGTGTTTTCATACAATGACTGTCATATGTGTGATTTGGAAAGGTTAAATAGAAACTCATAATTACATTTCGAAAATGATAAAAACAAAAAACTAGGAGTAAAAAGAGGTAATTTTATTTATGTTTTAATTTAATGAAACCAGATTTTACTTTCATTAACACTTTGAATAACACACGAATCTCGAACAATTGACTTTTTTTCCGGTACAGGGACTCTGACAGTTAAAGAACTTGACCCTTACCAAATTTTATTGTTCAAGGCCTATGGTTCGGCGTGAGATCCCAAGATCGACTAGCGATTTCCTACAAGAACTAGGCGTGGATCCCAAAAAACTCTGTATCCTTGTGGAATCAATCTTGATAGATTCCCAGGGGATACTCAGCTATCACATTAACGGGAGCTAAACAGCTGCTTATCAATCTATCATTTTTTTTATTTCACATAATTCACATCCAGTTCTAAAAATGTAATTTTATACATTTTTTGTATGGAGGTTTAAGAGCATAATTTTGTATGGAGGATTAAGAGCATAATTTTGTATGGAGGATTAAGAGCATAATTTTGTATGGAGGATTAAGAGCATAATTTTGTATGGAGGTTTAAGAGCATAATTTTGTATGGAGGATTAAGAGCATAATTTTGTATGGAGGATTAAGAGCATAATTTTGTATGGAGGTTTAAGAGCATAATTTTGTATGGAGGATTAAGAGCATAATTTTGTATGGAGGTTTAAGAGCATAATTTTGTATGGAGGATTAAGAGCATAATTTTGTATGGAGGATTAAGAGCATAATTTTGTATGGAGGTTTAAGAGCATAATTTTGTATGGAGGATTAAGAGTGCTCTTTTCAGTGCTACAGGAGACTAAGTCCTAACTTCATTATATTTTTACTTGTAGCAGTTCTTGCCACACATCTGGAAGACATTCATATTTGTTTTCAGACCAGAAGTAAGCCAAGTTCATGTTGTAACTATTTTATGAATAAGGCTAACTCATAAATAATATCAATGATAATAAGTTTAAAATTAAGACTTTTACTGGTCAATAGAATTTATAAAACAACTCGCCAATTAATATGCATCATGATGATTAGATAGTTAGCCGTCGAGGTGATAAGCAATCAGGGATTAGATAGTTAGCCTCCGAGGTGATAAGCAATCAGGGATTAGATAGTTAGCCGTCGAGGTGATAAGCAATCAGGGATTAGATAGTTAGCCGTCGAGGTGATAAGCAATCAGGGATTAGATAATTAGCCGTCGAGGTGATAAGCAATCAGGGATTAGATAGTTAGCCGTCGAGGTGATAAGCAATCAGGGATTAGATAGTTAGCCTCCGAGGTGATAAGCAATCAGGGATTAGATAGTTAGCCGTCGAGGTGATAAGCAATCAGGGATTAGATAGTTAGCCGTCGAGGTGATAAGCAATCAGGGATTAGATAGTTAGCCTCCGAGGTGATAAGCAATCAGGGATTAGATAGTTAGCCGTCGAGGTGATAAGCAATCAGGGATTAGATAATTAGCCGTCGAGGTGATAAGCAATCAGGGATTAGATAGTTAGCCGTCGAGGTGATAAGCAATCAGGGATTAGATAATTAGCCTCCGAGGTCATAAGCAATCAGGGATTAGATAGTTAGCCGTCGAGGTGATAAGCAATCAGGGATTTGATAATTAGCCGTCGAGGTGATAAGCAATCAGGGATTAGTTGGGATTCGGGTAAAGAAACCTCACTACGATTTTTGTTAAAAAAATCTATATTTAGGACGTTTTGGCTAGTCATTGGTAGCCTTCGTCAGCTAAAATGACAAGAAAAACAGAAATTAATACAGAAAAAAAAAGTTTATAATTGAGATAAGTAACAGATCTATAAATACAATTAACTTATTATAAAAGAACAATTTGGCCTTAAATTATTAGAATGAGTACTAGAAAATCAATAGAAACATAACAAAAATAAGAAAGAAAGGCTGTTTTATTGAAGTGTATATAAGTAAATAGGTGCTAATAATTTGTTAAAATTAATTAATATTATTATTAGCACCTATTTACTAATATACACTTCAATAAAATAGCCTTTTTTTCTTCTTTTTTTGTTATGTTTCTATTGATTTTCTAGTACTCATTCTAATAATTTAACGCCCAATTGTTCTTTTATAATAAGTTAATTGTATTTATAGATCTGTTACTTATCTCAAATATACACTTTTTTTCTGTATTAAATTCTGTTTTTTCTTGCCATTTTAGCTGACAAAGGCTACCAATGAGTAGCGGAAACGTCCTAAATATAGATTTTTTTTAACAAAAATCGTATTGAGGTTTCTTTAGCCGAATCCCAACCATTCCATCTTTAGTTATTAATATGCATAATACTCATTTTCCGAAAACTGTATAACATGGACGTGGTCTAGTTGTGCTCTGAACCCTCCAAATATGACATTTCGGCAAACTGATAATTAGTTTTATTTATTTAAATGTTAACGTCCATTATTATTAACTCAGAATTTTAAGACGGGTTATCTATAGGTAACCACCCTTTTCTAGCAACTTAGTAAAAGTGACAAGCAATAACTATGTACTAAGCTGCTTGTGTTGACTAGGCATAAAACCGTAGCCTTTCTGTTGTATACCGTATAATGCAGGCGGACGAAATCTAACCCAATACCACGGCCCTGTAGCCGTAGCCTTTCTGTTGTATACCGTATAATGCAGGCGGACGAAATCTAACCCAACACCACGGCCCTGTAGCCGTAGCCTTTCTGTTGTATACCGTATAATGCAGGCGGACGAAATCTAACCCAACACCACAGCCCTGTGCCGTAGCCTTTCTGTTGTGTACCGTATAATGCAGGCGGACGAAATCTAACCCAACACCACGGCCCTGTAGCCGTAGCCTTTCTGTTGTATACCGTATAATGCAGGCGGACGAAATCTAACCCAACACCACGGCCCTGTAGCCGTAGCCTTTCTGTTGTATACCGTATAATGCAGGCGGACGAAATCTAACCCAACACCACGGCCCTGTAGCCGTAGCCTTTCTGTGGTATACCGTATAATGCAGGCGGACGAAATCTAACCCAACACCACGGCCCTGTAGCCGTAGCCTTTCTGTTGTATACCGTATAATGCAGGCGGACGAAATCTAACCCAACACCACGGCCCTGTAGCCGTAGCCTTTCTGTTGTATACCGTATAATGCAGGCGGACGAAATCTAACCCAACACCACGGCCCTGTAGCCGTAGCCTTTCTGTTGTATACCGTATAATGCAGGCGGACGAAATCTAACCCAACACCACGGCCCTGTAGCCGTAGCCTTTCTGTTGTATACCGTATAATGCAGGCGGACGAAATCTAACCCAACACCACGGCCCTGTAGCCGTAGCCTTTCTGTTGTATACCGTATAATGCAGGCGGACGAAATCTAACACAACACCACGGCCCTGTAGCCGTAGCCTTTCTGTTGTATATCGTATAATGCAGGCGGACGAAATCTAACCCAACACCACAGCCCTGTAGCCGTAGCCTTTCTGTTGTATACCGTATAATGCAGGCGGACGAAATCTAACCCAACACCACAGCCCTGTGCCGTAGCCTTTCTGTTGTGTACCGTATAATGCAGGCGGACGAAATCTAACCCAACACCAAGGCCCAGTAGCCATAGCCTCGTAGTACGTGCATGTCGTAGAGCACTTTAGATTTATCTCAAGTAGTTAGGACCGTAGTATTAGAAGATGTAAAATTAGAGAAGGGAGTTGACTCTAGAATGTTAAGGAGCCTTTAGTACACAATCCTCTGGGTAATACAGGGTTATTAAATGGTAATAACAGCTGTAAATTGCCTGTTAACATGGAAGGACGACATAATTCATCCGTTTAACAATTACTTCGAGGAATTCCTGATGTCGGCTTAATATATCTTAATGTCCAAGACTTTTCACGTGGAGAATATAATTTGTATCCTTAGCATAATAAATTAAATAGCCACGACATATTTTTGGTTAACATTACAAAATATATATACACTGAAAAGCCATTAACGATTACAAATGAAGCACCGAGAAAATTAATCGGTCATTGTTTGTTTATTTTAAGGAGTTCAAGAGTAACAATATATTGCACTAGTATTTCTAAAATGACACAACTCAAAAATCGGTGTTTTTCAGTTATGACTATGAAAGACATGGTAAATATCTCTTTATCAACCATCAAAACATTATTTACTTAGCTTTAGAGCTTGTACACCAGAGGGCACTTGTGTCACTCTTCCTGTCTTAATGCTATACCCCCTACATAGAGAAGAGTGACACATTTTCAGCAGTTATTTTTTGAGTTGTTTCACTTTAGAAATACTAGTGCGATATGTTGGCAACACTGCATATATAGCACAAGCACATAGACAGACCTTGTTTGTTTGTATCCAGAAAACGAAAGTGATAGAATATATGAGACGCTTCTGGCCAGAAGGGCGAACTCATTAGTTTTTATTTTACAGTTGGTGTCGTTTAATCATAGTGCACAATGTCTTAGGTGCAGTTTGTTGAGTTCGCCTTTGTATAATAGGAAAAATCCACATAGAAAAAAACAGAATTGCGCAAATGTGCATTTTTCTCAACAATTGCATTTGGCGAGTTCGCCCTTCTGGGCGGGAGCGGATCATTTGTTGGAAGCAATGCTTATGTAGCAGAAGGACACAAGCAGCCATTGTTATAGGCTGTTCTGATAGTCGGAAAAGTTCAATTTCGCATGCGCGAAATTTCGAAGGAAATATTCCCGACTGTTCCGTCATTTGCAAATTCCAATTTCAAGGAACAACACGATACCCGAAACACTAAAAAAACTGATCATGTCAAGTTTAAGACTAAGGAAGGCTTTGAGAGGTCAGACAAGGGATAAAGTGTTCAAAACCTTGCCAAAAAAATTAAGGTTATAACAGAGGGAATTTTCACAGGCAATTTTTCGTACCGGAAATATAAGCCACGCTCTTTTCTCTCCAACTAAACTGTCTATCTGAACAATCAACGTTAAATATATAATTGTATCCAGCCTTAGCTTTGGCAAAGTATTTATAAATATAAAATACTATCTCCCTTGCCTGATCTCACAAAGCCTTCCCTGATCTCACAAAGCCTTCCCTGATCTCAGAAAGCCTTCCCTGATCTCAGAAAGCCTTCCCTGATCTCACAAAGCCTTCCCTGATCTCACAAAGCCTTCCCTGATCTCACAAAGCCTTCCCTGATCTCACAAAGCCTTCCCTGATCTCAGAAAGCCTTCCCTGATCTCACAAAGCCTTCCCTGATCTCACAAAACCTTCCCTGATCTCACAAAGCCTTCCCTGATCTCACAAAGCCTTCCCTGATCTCAGAAAGCCTTCCCTGATCACACAAAGCCTTCCCTGATCTCACAAAGCCTTCCCTGATGTCACAAAGCCTTCCCTGATCTCACAAAGCCTTCCCTTGTCATAAACGAGCAATAATCATTTTATAGAGTTTTTCGTGGCGTGTTATTCATTGGTAATGCAAATGGGGAAACCTTAGGGAATATTGCATTCAGAATTTCGCGCATGCTGATTTGAAGTTTTCCATCTAACTGAACGACCTTTACCTTGTTTCTAGGAAACTACGACAATTATATGTTGGCAGTACTGTTAATGTAGGCAAAGGACATAGATATGCAGATTTAGTCCTAAATTGCAGTTATAGAAAACTACATACATCATAAGTCATGCCGACATAAAACCTGAGAAGGAAAACACGAGAGGAAGTCTTATCCTGCATAAAGCAACGAAAAATGAGAAAGGACAGACGTACATGTGGAATGATTATTTCTTGAACCACAATAAGACCCAGGGCCGCCACATGGGGGGGACAACCGGGTACAGTTGTCCCGGGCCCGGGCACCGTGGGGGCCCGGGCCGATCCTCGCTAATTGGAAAAAATGTATAGGATATGAGCTTGTAAAAAGAATGGGGGTTAGAAATATAGGCGAGCGTAGCCTATATTTATTGGAATGGGATCTATTTTTTTTTAATGTACATGAACGACAAAACAAGTGTAGTCCCAGAATAGTATATTTCATTAGGAGTCGTAATAAAACTACAAGTACTGAAAGTGACCTTCGCTGCGCCGATTGTCGGCTTTTATTCTTATTTTGCTCAAAACTCAAGATGAAAATAATTTTAAAATGCCCAAAGTACTAGAATTTTCAGTCTGGCTCTGAGAAGTGGGGGCCCGGCTCTGAGAAGTAGGAGCCCGTGATCTGGTCGTGGGCCCGGCTCTGAGATGTGGCGGCCCTGATAAGACCTATTACTATCATTACATCGTGTACAACTAGTTCGTCTTAATCGATTCAACTTTGCTTACGCACTCTTGTCAATCTCTAAGCCTTCACAGAAGTCCGTCAACTGACGGTCCTGTGTTTAGTTATGGCACTATTCATGCTGCAGCGTACTTTGCTTTCCTTAAAAGTAGAACTCTTACTCATAAAAACACTAGTGTTTACTTGCAAATCGGGATGTAAAAATAATCACGGTTGCAATATTTATTGATGAGAAAATACAATTCAATTTATGGAATTGAGTATTGGAATGCCTCACAATGGTTAGTGATGCATAAGAAAAGAATGCTAACACAAGGGTATGTAATATCAGTTTATCTGGCATAATGTAATATTTGTCAAGCAATTAGCAGGCCTCACAGAAATAGTGCTGGAAAATCTTTCAATTACGAGGGACAGATACTTCTTCTTCGAGGCAGAGAAGACAGGTCAAAATATTATTAATTTCGAATTTGATTATATGCTAAAAATTAATGCCTTTCCTTGATGAAGCCTAAACTCGTACTGTTATATTAAAGTCGCATCTATTGGTCTTGTTTTCCCTTGAGAAACTATGCTAGAGCTTTGTGGTTTACCAAAGCCATAGTATTGGTTTCCTTTGTGCCTCTCGTGTACAGGTACCCACATCACCTGTTCGTTGTTCTCTCCGCCAATTGTTCCAAGCTATAGTGACATTCCAGCACTATCCTTGGATATACAGGTACAAGAATTCAGTCCATTTCTTGTTCTTACAGGAAATAATGATATGCCGTTAAATCTAGTTTTTCACAACGCAAGTTAAACTCTGTTAAACATGGAGCTCTCTGAAAAACTGATACTGAGCGACCATGGTTCGATCATTTTAGTATAAAAATCTGACAAAAATTGCAACCTTTGGTTCGAATCCAGACTGTCATTGGTTGACCACTCTAGGTTCCTTTATACAGCTCCCAAATCAGAAACAATTGGAACCAGTGTTATCTCGTGTTTCATCTCACGTTTTACTTTAATATTTTTCTTTTATGATCAGAAGGATTGTGGTTTTGAGGCTTAATGAAATGACAAAACTTTAGGACAGAAAATTGATATTATCAGAATTTAAGGAGACTTGTAGGAACTACATTATCTTAGCGTGCTTCCGTTCTTATCTCTTGTGTCATTTGGAAAGCTTAGAATAGGAACATTTGTCTTAATGGTTCCTGAAAAATGTATAATATATATTTTTTTATATATAATATAAAAATGTAAAATGAAATTGTAATGTGAAGGAATAGAGGGAACAACAGATAACTACCATTTTTAGCACCAAATTCTCAAAATTGTATTGCTGTAGCGAAAGTCTCACAAGAATTGTAATAGCAGGAAATTTAATTAGATTTGGAATAGATTCTTTGATTTTATTACGATTTCACAAACGGTTTCGAGATATATATCCGAAAGACCCAAGAAAATGGTAGATTTTTCCATTTTCCTCGGCAACGGTTATAAATATTGCATTGGGTATGGTTTTATTAGATAAAACGTGAAACTTTAGTAATTAGTGTTGTAACAGTTTTCTTGCCGAAGGATGCCACGCTTAATGGGTACCCAAGTTGGAGTATGGAATGTTTTCAGCGAGCCCTAAGAAGAGAAAACTCCACCTACTACAAGGGGGACTCGAACCCATGGTACGGCATACTATCCACCCTCCAACAGGGGAGGGAGATACATGAAGGTGAAATATTGTAAAAATCTATTAACTACGTGAGACTGAGAAGAAGTTCCCCCCAAGTCCCCCACAGATACTTGCGGACTAGAGATTAGCGTAATGTGGCTGTAAATCGTTCCTTCCATTAGGTTTGGAGAGGGCTGAAGCTGTAGCCGAATAGAGCGGCGATTCTAGAGTTTACATAAGAAGGAGAGCGTTGGTATTCATGAAGGCAAGTCCTGGGCTTCATCCAATCAGGAAGAGTCCTTAGGATTATCAACGCTTCCATGGCTAGGGCTATGCGACGAATCACAACTAGTACAGCTGGTAGACTTATCTCTCTCTCTCTCTCTCACACACACACACTCTGCTGGTGCCAAATTCTATACTTCCTTGGTCTGAGTACCGAGTAGTTGCAAAGCAACTATTTTATTGTGCTTAATCCGTCCCTAAGCTGGAGGAACCATGTACATGACGTCGGCTCGATGACCCAAATGTGAACTGTCGATGAGAAATTCCACTGTTCACTAAACCGAAACACACGAATGAATAGCGCATTAAACCATCGTTAATTAGCTCGTTACCTCTCTCTCACCGTGAGAATGGAAACAGCTTATGTATAAAATTGAAGGAGAGCGTCCTCAGCACCGATTTTTTTTTCAAATTTTGCACTATAACGTATTTTGGTAAACCAAACACGAATCCGTTAAAAAAAAAAGTTGCTCTCAACTAGGAAAGAAGTTATTAAGCACTAAAGTTCACTGTTATTAAGGTTATAAAAGTTGGCGTAAACAGCGTATAATTAAACATGTATATTAAGAAGAATGTCTAGGAGGACTTTTGGGCAGACGTTCTATGAGTTTCTGCTTGCTCAAGAACGCACTTTCTTCTTATATCTTCTTGATATCAAAACTAAAGTTTTGATAAAATCCAACTCGCTATTATGGATATAATTCCGATGTTATGCAGGTTATAAATAGTTTATCAACATTTCAAACAGTTCTTTGTTTCCCAATATTATATGTCTGCGCATGCGCTGTTACTAAATACGCCGTTTACGCCAACTTTAACCTCAATAATAGTGAACTTTAGTGCCTAATAACTTCTTTCCTAGTTGAGGGCAACTTTTTTTTTTTAAGGCACTTCAACCACTAGGGTCATTGGTCAAACCTTTTTTTTTTCTTTTTTTTTTTTAAACGGATTCGTGTTTAGTGCATCATAATAACGTATTATGGTGTTTAGCGCATCATAATACGTTATAGTGCAAAATTTGAAAAAAAATTGGTGCTTAGGACGCTCTCCATCAGTTTTACCCGCTTATGTTTTTTTTAATGTATAATATATACATATATATTACGGACGCAGGCCTTTTAAAGACAGCTCAAACGCATTTTGTGGAAGAAATTGACGAACATCAACTAAAGAATATGCAAATTGTTTGACGATTCAGTCATTCTTGTGAGCCTAGTGGAAAGTTGCAGTGTAAAAATGTACAAAGAACAGTCTCAGTTGTGAGGGGCATTCATACAGCTTTCTTCACTCTTTAAGCTGGAAGACACATGCTTATGATGATGACGCATTCCAGAGGTGTCAATAAGAAATGTTGACGGTTACAAATTGATGTTTATATATAGTAGACACAGGGTGGCCCAGATAAGTGGGCCACAAGAGAAATAACTACTAAACGGTTGGAGATATAAAAATTTTTCAAAAGAGGAAAGTTGTAGTTCTCGTCAAGATTTATAAAATAGTGCCTTTAAAAAATGAAAAAAATAACATTTCTAAGGGCTCAAATAGGCCTTTAAAGGGAAGGGATTCCTTATTACCCATATTTTGCATTATATTTTTAAAATGTACTAACAAAACATGGAAGAACCTTCCTTTCCTTTCCGCCTCACTATAAGTTATTCATCAATTGATAAGTAATCATAGTGTAATGTGTCTTGAAATTAGGGCACTCAGGACCAGTGTCAAGAAACAGATAACGTAGAGATAACCCGTTATGTGTAGGTTAGCAGTAACAGGAGTTTAACTAGTAAAATTCGTTGTCAATAATAAATGTACGTTAAAATTTAAAAATGTATGTTTCCAAATGTCATTTGGAAACACCCATTATATTTGCAAGCATTACCAAGAAGTGTTCTGACTGGGGATGCTGATGGATGAGGAGGCTGTGCAAGGGCCCGGGATATTATTACCTCGGATAGACTCTATGAGGGACATAAGCACAGTTTATTTCTAGTAATTTAATGACTGCCATCATAGTTGAAATTAACCGCAAATAATTATACCTAATGTTATTAAATAGATAAAGTACGGTAACAGCTGACCTGTTATCTTTCTAGCAACGCATGCTGTCTAGGCTTGATTGCACTTACCAACTAAATATTCAAACCCCTCTAGAAATACTTAAAACTTTTAATGCCAAAAAAATCCTTTCTTAGCGAGTGTTTACGTTATAAAAGGAGTGTCCATGCAAAATTTCAAAATTTTCTGCCAAGTGGTTTGGGCTGGGCGATGAGTCAGTGAGAGTGGTATTTGACAAATATATAGTGGATTAAAAAAAAAAAAAACAAAAACATAGCATTTTTGATAAATAATTACAAGCTTAATTTCAAAATTTCGTTTTTCCTATTACTTTTGGGAGACACTGTATGTAAATGAATTTGAACCGCCCTATAGGGTCTGCTGGGTATGATATAGGTAAGGAGCAAACGCGCTAAAGGATAACAAAACAAAATACTACAATAAGGAATATAGGGATATAAGAGAGCGCGCTGCTATCTACCGGATGGTAGATGAACTAACTAGAGCCGACAGTCGATGGCTAGCGCCCCAAGTGGTCGACTCAGAAACTATCCTTAACTCTTTATTTCTTTTCTTTTCTTTTTTTTTCCTATTCCAAACAGAGGAAGAGCCTGCTCTATCCCAGGGCCTTTGTCACATTCAACACCTTTATTTACAAATATTATCCTTACTCGTATTTCAAGTCTTTTTTTTTTTTTTTATCACAACATTTACAGTAATATTGTAGTGAAGATATAAAGTTTGAGTACCTACCGAGGCTAATTATTCTTAGATAATTAGTAGAAAATCCTTTAATTAGTTGCTTAAATTACAAAACTATTACATTTCAATTTACTATTCCCTAGATACTCTTTAGTTCCCTTAGTGATAATTTACTTTCTAATAAAACACTTAAAAACTAAATTTTCTGTTAGGAATTCAAATTTATTTTCTCGTAAAGCTCTAAAGTACAACTTAAACGCGTTTTGTTTAAACAAAACCTTAATCCAAACAGGTTTTGTTTTCCCCTTCTAGTACATAAGATGTAGAATAAGGTGTAGACTTAAGACCCCGCGCCAGGACTCAGCCTGTTGGGCCTGGTGCGCTTTACTGTAAATAAAAGTCCGTCACGCAGGAGCTACATAACTAAGCACTTTCCTCAGAATTAGCAGAAATTACGACCGGTATGAGTATATTAGGAATTTGGGTCCGGAGTAAACCCCCCCTTCTAATGAACCGATTTAGTTTATTTTTACAACACATATTTACCTGTAGATTGCCACTACGAATACCGAGTTTCGTCGAAATATACCAAAAATCACGGCTGGTAGTGCCGAATTGGTATTGTGGGTCTGGAGTAAACCCCCCCCCCCCTCCTAATGAACCGATTTAGTTTATTTTTACATCACATATTTACCTGTGGATTACCACTACGAATACCGACTTTCGTCGAAATATACCAAAAATCACGGCTGGTAGTGGTGAATTGGTATTGTGGGTCCGGAGTAAACCCCCCCTTCTAATAAACCGATTTAATTCATTTTTATATCTCACTTTTCTCTCTATATTACCACTACGAATACCAAGTTTCGTTGAAATATAACAAATATTACGGCTGACATAGTCAAATTAGTGTTTTGGGTTCGGGGTAAACCCCCCCTTCCGGTGGACCGACTTTGATGGTTAACGAACTCGTTCAATCGTTTGCTTATTGAATGCTATATACCATGTTTCGTGACGAAAAAGCAAAAACTCTGGCCGCTATCGTGTTAACAGACACACATATATATATATATGCATATATATATATATATATATATATATATATATATATATATATATATATATATATATATATAGATATATATAAATTTTAACGGGGGTCATTTTCGGTGTCTACTAGGTAGGATCGATAAAGATTTGAAGAAATTTTTCAAAAATTCCGTCATGAGTCCAACCTCAATAGCTACTTTCCTTCGGAGGAAAGTGCTAAAAATGGAGGGTAAGAAAAAAAAAAAATAAAATAAACAAAACCGTCTCCAACTCATCAATCCGCAATGAATCTTAACGATAATTCATGATCATGATAGCAATTACTAACAGAATGCAAAACACGAGACTACTTAACTATACCAAATCACATGTCTGAACTATTTTCCGAACAAAGCCCTCACATTGTTACCATTTTAGAACACTTACATAAAATAAAACTTTATGACAAAATATGGCACAACCTACCGTGTATGCGTCAATGAAGCGAGTGTAAATGTATGTTTTGTGTGCGTGTGGGCGCACGTGTGTGTATGTTCGTGCGTGTGTGTGTGTGTGTGTGTGTGTGTGTGTGCTTGGTTGTGTTAGGAAAGGCTTCAAAATTACTAAAAATAAAGTCTTTAAATTAAATATCCTACAATTTACACACAATAATCATTTTCTTCTTGCAATAAAAAAAAAAAAAATTATTATTTATTACTGTCGCAGGGGTCTCCCGTGGTCTAGTGGCTAGCGCGCTGGATTCATAAGCGGGAGATGGTGGGTTCGATCCCCACCGGCGACAGGAATTTTCTCATCTCAGGGCTCGCTGAGAGAATTCCTGGTTGCACCCTGGAGGCCCGGCGCTAATGGCCAAGATTTGCCGATGCGCCGTAAAAAAAAAAAAAAAAAAAAAAAAAAAAAATTACTGTCGCAATATGTCATTCTTTATTTTGTTATATTCTATACATTAAATTATGAAATCAATTATTTGGTTTGATTTAATTATTTATTTTATTTTATATTAATATTATTATTAATATTTTTTTTAATTTTAATTTTTTATTTTGTGTATTTATTTTTTTATTTATTAATTTTATTTTTCTTTTTAAGAAATTCAATATAATGAATTTATATTCTTTACCCTTCTTACAGTTTTTATTGATTATTTTTGTGTGATCAAATCACCTTGACGTTGTGAAGCTCCGTGAATAAATAGATAGCAATTAGATTGGTATATGTATGTTGTAGTCAATTCCTCATGCTCGAAATTCTGAGGGAAATACTCCTGACGTTTCCGCTCTTTACAAATTTCTATTTCAATAAACAAAGTGCTTCGTGAATAGCAACTGAGCAAAGTCTCAGTCCAGGCAACGAAGCGTTATAGATGGAAATGTTTGGAACACAATTTTTTGACTTCATAAATTAGGGCTGGTTAGGAGGTGAACAAATCCACATAGTCCTCGCCAGTAGCCTTTAAGTCGAGGTTTAGAAGGTCACATTTTTCGGGTTTTCGCTTATATATCGGAAACTATGCGTCCTAGTGACATGGCCATTTTAAAACAAATGAAAGCTGTTCTTTACTACAAGTTCTATTCAATCAAGTTTTACGTTAGATCATTAGTTCTCGAGATATCCGCTCTTGGAAGTCTGTAATTTTGGGGAATAACACTTTTGTCGCACATTTTTTGCTCTTTCTGACCGGATAACTCTTCAACGATGGGCCCAATAAATAAATGCCCTTCAATAATATACACACTACTTTATCATTTTATGTATTTTCCTCCGCTCATTAAAATAATTTCAGTGAAATCTGAAATCTGGGTTTTTATACTTGGTTTTTAGTGCGGTTCCTCCCTATCGCCATAGGATTATAGGATTGACCTCATGGCGCAATCCGTAAGTGCCGACTAGAAAATTTTGCTCAGAGCCTAGAGAACGAAAATAACGGTGGTTCAAATTTGTATACATGTATATGTGTGTGTCCGCAGAATCCGCCCACCGGAACATGGTCTTTGGAGCGAAATTCGCGCGAAAAAATCGTTGCGCTTACTTCATATGCTTGCAAGTACTCGTTTTATAGGCTTCTTGGCTTAGAAAAACGAATGAAACCATTTTTAAGGCGATAGCTTTAACCGTTTTCGAGAAAATTGGAAAAATATTTGTTGAATAACGTTTTTGGTTTGGGTACTTAGAATCATGGGATTCAGTTGAAACGTTTTCTGCTTGTTCGCATTCCATCAAAACTAATCTGTTGAAATTTTGTTTACGTTTGGAGTTAAGGAAGGAGTAGAATAAAATATTTTATTTACAGACATGAAAAGTTTTGATAACTTTCCTTTTTATCTCGATAACGGTTGAAAATCTTGGTCAGCATAAGGTTTTGATTAGGTGATGTCAATCGGAGAAATAAGTGCTTAAAACTTTAAGTAATTGATATCGTTTATTCGAACGGTTCTTTTTGTCTGTTTTTTTTCCTTTTTTTAATTGCTTATAGTTGGATAATGTATTTGACAATAAAACAGGATAAGTAAATTAAGAAAAACAATTTATTGTGAGAAATATAGCTTTCCAAGAGGGAGAGATTCGAAGACCTTATGTCTATTTCCAACTGCCTATCTGGGGTCGGCCGACCCATCCAGGTAAGATCATAAATCAAGACCTTTCAAGAAAGGTGGAACCAAAATAATAACTGTTTCTTATCAAATGAGACTCGGGATAAGAACGGAACTGCTCTAAGATGATGCAGTTTCTGCGAGTCGGACTTTTTTTATATCAAAAGTAAGTAGGCTTTCTAAAAAAATTATTTATTACTGCATTTTATTACAATGTTAATAATATTTGTCGGTGAGTATGTTTTGGATTGTTCATATCAACCAAGGAACACAGTGGATTCTTTTACGGTTTCCAAAGGATTCTGATATCCTTTAAGCTGATGGGGTCCGGGCTTTTATTGGTCGTAAACAGTTGGATACAAGACAATAAACTCTGGGGGTTTTCCCTCCCGAGGGAAAATAGAACAAGTCGAGTCGATAATAACATTAAATTGTCCGAAGAGTGACTGGTAGGAAGAGAACAATAAAGATGGCTACTAACGGGCTATTGAATAAAGATGGCCGATAATGTAGAGGTTCTTGAGCTGGGGGAGAGGGGGGAGGAGGTTATGTCGTATAACCACTAGATGGGGATAACCACTAGGGGGGTAACCACCCAGTCTTTAGTAGTCTCTTTATGCTCATAACCTCAATGGAAATATTGCAAAGGATATAATGTTAACAATTTTAATAGTGTGGTTAATTAAGTATATACGTTTCAAGTTTAGATAATAGTTAGTAGGAGGTACAATTGACGTGACATGAACATTTAGTACCTAAAGTAGTGGGTTCGATTCTAACTAAAAACTGTAGCGGCTTTGCCTTATCCTTTATGAGAACCAAGTTGGTCCAAAAAACAAAACAAAAAAAAATCAATTATTATTATTAAAAAAATCAATTATTATTATTGAAATTATTTATTTGTTACAGAGCATTGCGTCTTAGGTTAGGAAATAGTTTAATCTGTCTGTTCATCAAAAAGTCCGACTCAGCACGTTTTCGTCCCTATTGTCTCTGAAAAGCTTAGAATTGAAACGGCGAATGTTTTGTAAAGATCTTTCGCGAAAACTTTAAACACTCGTAAAAATTTAAATTTAAGAAGTAAAGTGGATATTACTCCTTCCTGAGCTTCGCTCTTGGAAAACGCTATTAAAAATATCAACTAAGAACGTGCTTAATGCTATTTTAAATTCAACAATGAAAAACGTATATAAGCAACAAAAAATAAATAATAAAAAACTAAGGAAAAGTATAGATTTTTCCGAATGAGATAACACTATCAAAAAAATGGGCAACTGTTGATTTGGAACCAGCTTCCCAATCTCTATGCCAAAAAAACTTACTCCAAGAACACCGACAGTTTATTATCCAGGAATATACATATATATGTACAACATACATTTAAGAAAAAAAATATAATGTATAGAATATATGCATTAGGGTAAATGACCCGATCGTTGACACTGCTCCTTAAGTTGACACTTCAAATTTAAATTTGAAAAATAACAATTAGATTCAAGAGAATTCAATAAGTTTGCATCCAAATGAAAGAACAGTTGTTGAAGAATAATGTCGACTGACCCGATCAACTATGCAACTCCGTTAATAACATCTGCAGCCATTTTAGTATGAAAAATCCTCGAGTCAACTCCTGCTGCTCTCTTTGCTTAGTGAATTTGATAAGAGATTAAGAATATTTCTTAAGAATTTTTTTTTGTAATGCGTGCATTAAATTGTATTTTTGTGATTTCTATGAACTCTATGATACTTAAATTATGGACTGTAAAAGGTATGACTCAAGTTAAATAAAAAAATCTTGAGATTATGGTAGTGTCAACATTGGGAACCCAATAAACAACCAGGGCTCCTTTTCTTGACACTAATGTCAACTTTAGGAAAACGGTTGTAAGTGATGAATACTAAAACATTTAGTTGAGATTTTCATTAGAAATTCATATATCCTGACTTTTATTAATTTCTTATGACTGGAACCTTAAGTTGACAACATGTTTTCCTAATTTTGACATTCTGTTTTAATGTTGACAGGCAACTTTTTATAATAGTTTTCTGCAATTTGAAATGTCACACAACTTCTTAATCAATATGTGGTACAATGGTTATAACAGGCGGTACCTCCAAATGCTTCTCACATTAACCAGCCTATGGATGTATCAGGTTTCCGAACGTTTTAAGAAGGTTGGAAGCTAAAATTTCATGAATAGAGCAAGTCCTGCATTAAAAAAAAAAAAAAAAAAAAAAAAAAAAAAAAAAAAAAAAAAAAAAAAAAAAAAAAACAGCTGAAATCGCCAAGAAAAAAGAGCGAAGGCTAGATTGAACAAAAAAGAAGAAAAATCTCTTACAAGAAATAACTTTTAAATTCTTCTCGTCGGAAAAATAAGGTGAGAAACTCTATGACTGAGGAAGATGGTGACTCCTCCATTCAGCCTGAAGAAGGAAGGACATCACTAGCATGAACTGTGTAGAATCAACAGGTGTAAGTAAACCATCATCAATGAGTTACACAAAAAGTTAAAGAAGAAGAGCGATTGTTCAAAAATGACCAAGGGATGAATGATGAAAATGGCTGTGATAAGGAAGTTATAAACAAAGTTAACGTTATTAGAGTAGGTGATTACTGTATAGTTCAAGTTGAAGGAAAAACAGCTCGATTTCAATCCAATTTGATAGTTTGTTTAAAGAATGAAGTTGTATTATTTTCATTTTCCCTCACTGTCATCCTTAGGAACAGAAAAGTCAAACTTAGGCACCGACCTACTGCAGACGTGTCAACATTATGACCAGAGTAAGGCAGCATTTAATGATTTATTTTACTTTAAATACTTAATGTATCTAAAATTGGTTTATGTGAATTTCATAGAGAATGAGCTGACGAATAATTTGATATATTCAAAGTTTATTATTTTCAAAAACTAAGCGAAGAATTATTTTAAGTAAAATAACCCTTCCTTAAAGTGTCAACTATTGGGTCACTTACCCTATACAAAAAAAAAAAAAAAAAAAAAAAAAAAATGTATATATATAATTCTATATTTGCTATGATAATCACCTATTATTTTAGTGTTCTCCATAGAGCGGAAAACAAAAATATATTTGGTCATTAATGTCTTTCATTCTGGTAGGAGTTATAATGCGGTTCAAGGGAATAGCCAAAATTACAAGAATAACAATCAAACATATCGTTTAGTTGAGCTGATGGTGACAATGTGTAGCTAAATTAATATTTTAGTAGATAGTTTAATAATAAATATTTGTTTCCAGTTTATTTCTCCGTATTTTATTGATTACAGGTGAAGACTGGAAAACAACCAAGGTGGACCTGGGCTGAATGATATATTTTGAAGCCATAAATAAATAATTATCGAAGAATGCGTGGAAAGAACGTTAAGACGAGGGGTCCAAAAATGGGGACCTAATATTTCATTATTCCACACAAAATCAAAGCCATACTCACTCCTATATTTTCGGGGAGGGGGCGGTTCAAGGAGGTGAGCTGGGTCAAAATCATATAGTTTTATTGATTTTTATATATGCCTTATGAAAAACTGCCTTTTCATAATTTCTAGTTTTTGGTGTTTTTCTCGGAAACGAAGCGAAAACGAGAAATATGACATAGGCCTTTTTTTGCTTTCACTTTTTCATCCCGCATCGTGTTGCCGTTTATTTTGGAGACACCCTGTATATATATATACAAAGGAAGCGTGTATGGAGAAGAAAATAAAAGTCAAAATGAACACTATGAATAAGGCTATGAAATAACCCAATTTTATTCCGGGGAGATATTTCCTACAAGAGGGAAGAAGAGAAGAGCTGACCGTGACAGGATAACCACTCGAGAATCAAGTGGTTATTACACAAAGCCCTATCTAGCCAATCGATAACTACTCAACCACTAGTCAATATTAAACCGAGAATTAAATTATAGCCAGCCAATAAATTTATTAGGTCAAGAGGTTGTAAGCTTATTTAATGCAATATCATTTTGCATTGTATATTTTAGCGCGATTCCTCCCTCTGTGGCGAGGAAACGCTCTTATGATGCTAACATGATCGCCCTATCTCGCAGGGCCGACTGGAAAATCGCAAAACCTGGATCACGAAAATAAAAGCGGTTCAAATTAGTGTATATCTGTAGCCCGGAAGTAAAAGCGGTTCAAATTAGTGTATATCTGTAGCCCGGAAGTAAAAGCGGTTCAAATTAGTGTATATCTGTAGCCCGGGAGTAAAAGCGGTTCAAATTAGTGTATATCTGTAGCCCGGGAGTAAAAGCGGTTCAAATTAGTGTATATCTGTAGCCCGGAAGTAAAAGCGGTTCAAATTAGTGTATATCTGTAGCCCGGGAGTAAAAGCGGTTCAAATTAGTGTATATCTGTAGCCCGGAAGTAAAAGCGGTTCAAATTAGTGTGTATCTGTAGCCCGGGAGTAAAAGCGGTTCCAATTAGTGTATATCTGTAGCCCGGGAGTAAAAGCGGTTCAAATTAGTGTATATCTGTAGCCCGGAAGTAAAAGCGGTTCAAATTAGTGTGTATCTGTAGCCCGGGAGTAAAAGCGGTTCCAATTAGTGTATATCTGTAGCCCGGGAGTAAAAGCGGTTCAAATTAGTGAATATCTGTAACCCGGGAGTAAAAGCGGTTCAAATTAGTGTATATCTGTAGCCCGGAAGTAAAAGCGGTTCATATTAGTGTCTATCTGTAGCCCGGAAGTAAAAGAAACCATGTCTATTTTATTATTTATTTGACTTTTTTTATTTTTTTTAAATTTAATTAGTCGTTTAGTGTACAATTTCTCAGACACAAACATCAGGTATTTTTATTAAAAAAAATATAATAAAAACAAAATAAAATAAAATATATACATATATATATATATATATATATATATACATACATATATATACATATATATATTATATGTATATATATTCCAATTTAGTCCTTATTATAGATTTATAAACAATTCAGCTATTGGTGTGTTACAATATATTTAATGGAAGTATAAATAAACTCAAAATTTTACCAAAATCAGGCTTAGACGAAAAAAAAACAAGATATGCCCTAAGAATTTTTTAATTAATTTTTAGGTCAATAATTTGTGTAATATTTGTAAATTGACTGCATTTTTCCCATTTTTTTTAATTGCTAGAAAATTCTGATTTCACTTCTCTTCGAAATTAAATGTTTTAATAAATAGTTTGCAGACAAATATCTCTGTTTGCTGGATAGTTATTGATAGTTCAATAATATTAAAAGGTATTTTATTTTAAAAAGGTTCGATGTGTAAAGTTGTAAAATTTTAGAATGTTCAATATACAATTTGCATACATTGTAAATATTTAGCCGGTATTGTCAGTGTTTCTAAAACTTATTATTGATTTGTAATATTATTGAGATAGAAGCTTTGTAATCACTTCTTATGATTATTTTATTAGTTTATTATTATTATTGTAATTAATTGTACATAAAAGACAATTATCTGTTCCAACTCTGTATAGGTTTAATCCTGTAAACAGATTAATTTAAATAGAAAAAAATTATTTGACTAACACTTGTTCTTCTTAATGTGGATTTTTCGATCCATATAATGGTATAGAGCACTATGTGCTGTTCCTATAAATAACGAATATAAGACAGTGAAAAATAAAATCATGTCCGTTATCATTAGAGGTAAAAGACACCATGTGGAGGACTTGGTTTGTTTGACTATGATCAATACTTCCAATCACCTATCAATACTTCCAATTACCTATCAATACTTCCAATTACCTATCAATACTTCCAATTACCTATCAATACTTCCAATTACCTATCAATACTTCCAATTACCTATCAATACTTCCAATCACCTATCAATACTTCCAATTACCTATCAATACTTCCAATTACCTATCAATACTTCCAATTACCTATCAATACTTCCAATTACCTATCAATACTTCCAATTACCTATCAATACTTCCAATTACCTATCAATACTTCCAATCATCTATCAATACTTCCAATTACCTATCAATACTTCCAATTACCTATCAATACTTCCAATTACCTATCAATACTTCCAATCACCTATCAATACTTCCAATCACCTATCAAT
This sequence comes from Gonocerus acuteangulatus, assembly GCA_946811695.1. Taxonomy (NCBI): domain Eukaryota; kingdom Metazoa; phylum Arthropoda; class Insecta; order Hemiptera; family Coreidae; genus Gonocerus; species Gonocerus acuteangulatus. The sequence goes on along the minus strand of OX328124.1, from coordinate 118,724,660 downwards.
ACTTCCAATCACCTATCAATGGTAACAATCTGATACATTTTCTTTAAACTGTTTCTATAAGCAATGAAGAAACAAATTATAATAGGTCAAAGTTATGGAAAATTGGCTCTCGTGAACAATTACAAATATGTTACATGGTGTCCTTTACCTTCCGGGTATAGATATGTAGGAATATAGTGTCCTTTACCTTCGGGGTATAGATATGTAGGAATATAGTGTCCTTTACCTTCGGGGTATAGATATGTAGGAATAAAGTGTCCTTTACCTTCGGGGTATAGATATGTAGGAATACAGTGTCCTTTACCTTCGGGGTATAGATATGTAGGAATACAGTGTCCTTTACCTTCGGGGTATAGATATGTAGGAATATAGTGTCATTTACCTTCGGGGTATAGATATGTAGGAATATAGTGTCATTTACCTTCGGGGTATAGATATGTAGGAATATAGTGTCCTTTACCTTCGGGGTATAGATATGTAGGAATACAGTGTCCTTTACCTTCGGGGTATAGATATGTAGGAATATAGTGTCCTTTACCTTCGGGGTATACATATGTAGGAATATAGTGTCCTTTACCTTCGGGGTATAGATATGTAGGAATATAGTGTCCTTTACCTTCGGGGTATAGATATGTAGGAATAAAGTGTCCTTTACCTTCGGGGTATAGATATGTAGGAATACAGTGTCCTTTACCTTCGGGGTATAGATATGTAGGAATACAGTGTCCTTTACCTTCGGGGTATAGATATGTAGGAATATAGTGTCATTTACCTTCGGGGTATAGATATGTAGGAATATAGTGTCCTTTACCTTCGGGGTATAGATATGTAGGAATATAGTGTCCTTTACCTTCGGGGTATAGATATGTAGGAATACAGTGTCCTTTACCTTCGGGGTATAGATATGTAGGAATATAGTGTCCTTTACCTTCGGGGTATAGATATGTAGGAATATAGTGTCCTTTACCTTCGGGGTATAGATATGTAGGAATATAGTGTCCTTTACCTTCGGGGTATAGATATGTAGGAATGTAGTGTCCTTTACCTTCGGGGTATAGATATGTAGGAATATAGTGTCCTTTACCTTCGGGGTATAGATATGTAGGAATATAGTGTCCTTTACCTTCGGGGTATAGATATGTAGGAATATAGTGTCCTTTACCTTCGGGGTATAGATATGTAGGAATATAGTGTCCTTTACCTTCGGGGTATAGATATGTAGGAATATAGTGTCCTTTACCTTCGGGGCATAGATATGTAGGAATATATTGTCCTTTACCTTCGGGGTATAGATATGTAGGAATATAGTGTCCTTTACCATCGGGGTATAGATATGTAGGAATATAGTGTCCTTTACCTTCGGGGTATAGATATGTAGGAATATATTTGTCTGTTCGTTCTCTAGTAGGCACATAAATGGTCCGATTGCGAGTAACTGTTTTTTATTTGAAATCTATCAGAGACTTAAGAGGACATCATATCATCGTACTAACCACGATATCCGTCCACGATCTAATTGGGCGACAGGTAACTTTGCCGTATTCCTGACTATGGACATAGCAAGGAGAAAAATATTCATGGATTCTGGTTTGATGTATATGTTATTGTCTCATGGTAATCAAGAAAGGAAGGACATTCATTATCACTTATGAATAATTCAAGAAGAAATACAATGGTAAACCTTTCAGAAATAAGATAAAAATTATATAAGTGTGTTTAATAAAATAAAAAAAAGCGTCAACGGCCATAGCTACGTTGAATGCACCGGTTCCCGGACTGCAACGTCGGGCGTGGCCAGTATCTGAATGGGTGACCGACCACGTGCCGTTGGCATTATGACCTTGTAGATTGTCCGGTGTTAATAGCCAAATTGTTGATACGGCGTTAGAAAACGAAATAAAAAAAAGAAGATATAATAATCAATCTCAGCATATTCAGATTAAAGCTACAGAATCAAGCATAACAATCATTTTCGGCATATTCAGCTTTGAAACAGATTCTTCTCAGGCCGTAATGCACACTATAGAGATAGTGTGGTCAGCACTTTGCTCAATCAACCTGATGTTACTATTATCAAGAACCCATTAAAGGTTCGGGAAGGTTAGCGATTTCAAATATATACGCGGAACACTAGTAGTAGGAAGATGATAGAGTCACTTCCCCTATGAGTTGGCGTCTAGCAACTAACCACCATGTCAACCGGAACATGGTTTTTCAACAAAATTCACGCGATTTTTTTTTTTTTTAAAATAACATATTTATAAGTGGAGGAATTCAAGTTAATAAAACCTCACTTTCTTTGCTACTGCTTCATTGCATTCTACACGTTTCACGTCTCTGTGACGCCTCTTCAGGAGCACATACACTAATGTAAAATAAAATAACATTACAGCCTATACCTCTGAGAACCTGCCGCAGGTAGGGTCACGTCTAGACTAATGTAGTCCTGCGGAAGGTTCTAAGAGGTGTAGGCTGTAATGATATACCTCTTAGAACCTTCCGCAGGTAGGGTCACGTCTAGACTAATGTAGTCCTGCGGAAGGTTCTAAGAGGTGTAGGCTGTAATGATATACCTCTTAGAACCTTCCGCAGGTAGGGTCACGTCTAGACTAATGTAGTCCTGCGGAAGGTTCTAAGAGGTGTAGGCTGTAATGATATACCTCTTAGAACCTTCCGCAGGTAGGGTCACGTCTAGACTAATGTAGTCCTGCGGAAGGTTCTAAGAGGTGTAGGCTGTAATGATATACCTCTTAGAACCTTCCGCAGGTAGGGTCACGTCTAGACTAATGTAGTCCTGCGGAAGGTTCTAAGAGGTGTAGGCTGTAATGATATACCTCTTAGAACCTTCCGCAGGTAGGGTCACGTCTAGACTAATGTAGTCCTGCGGAAGGTTCTAAGAGGTGTAGGCTGTAATGATATACCTCTTAGAACCTTCCGCAGGTAGGGTCACGTCTAGACTAATGTAGTCCTGCGGAAGGTTCTAAGAGGTGTAGGCTGTAATGATATACCTCTTAGAACCTTCCGCAGGTAGGGTCACGTCTAGACTAATGTAGTCCTGCGGAAGGTTCTAAGAGGTGTAGGCTGTAATGATATACCTCTTAGAACCTTCCGCAGGTAGGGTCACGTCTAGACTAATGTAGTCCTGCGGAAGGTTCTAAGAGGTGTAGGCTGTAATGATATACCTCTTAGAACCTTCCGCAGGTAGGGTCACGTCTAGACTAATGTAGTCCTGCGGAAGGTTCTAAGAGGTGTAGGCTGTAATGATATACCTCTTAGAACCTTCCGCAGGTAGGGTCACGTCTAGACTAATGTAGTCCTGCGGAAGGTTCTAAGAGGTGTAGGCTGTAATGATATACCTCTTAGAACCTTCCGCAGGTAGGGTCACGTCTAGACTAATGTAGTCCTGCGGAAGGTTCTAAGAGGTGTAGGCTGTAATGATATACCTCTTAGAACCTTCCGCAGGTAGGGTCACGTCTAGACTAATGTAGTCCTGCGGAAGGTTCTAAGAGGTGTAGGCTGTAATGATATACCTCTTAGAACCTTCCGCAGGTAGGGTCACGTCTAGACTAATGTAGTCCTGCGGAAGGTTCTAAGAGGTGTAGGCTGTAATGATATACCTCTTAGAACCTTCCGCAGGTAGGGTCACGTCTAGACTAATGTAGTCCTGCGGAAGGTTCTAAGAGGTGTAGGCTGTAATGATATTTTATTTTTTATTAGTTTATGTGTTCCCGAAGAGGCGTCATAGAGACGTGAAACGTGTAGAATGCAATAAAGTTGTAGCTAAGAAAGTGAGCGTTTTTTCTTTTAAATTTGACCTTCTGCCACATATAATTATATTGAAAAATAGGGCCACTATCTTATAAAAAAAATTAACGCTTATGTTTTTGAGTTAATATTCTTGCAGGTACTCATTTTATAGGTTCTTAAACGTAAGAAAACCAAAGAAACCATTTTGAAGGTGGTTTATGTGACCGTTTTTGAGAAAACTTGATAAAAATAGTTTTTCAAACTAATTATCGGTTTTGATACTTATAATAGTTAGATTCAACTGGAATATTTTCTATATGTTTGAAATTTATCTAAACTAAGATATTTAAATTTTGGTTACATTTGGAGTTCGGGAGGTACTCGAATACAAATATTTTATCAGGAGGCATCAACATTTTTGGGGTCTTTATATATTTTCTTGAATATCTCGAAAACGGTTTGGAAATCGTGGTAAATGGAGAAAGAGTATTCGAAAGCTTACTGAATTCTCTACAAAAAAGGTTTCAAAGTAATTTTCAATGAGACGATTTCAAGCGGTGAAACTAGTTTCGTTGCTTTAAGCGGTTCTTTCTGTTTGATTTTCTTAGTTTTTTTTTTAAATTATTTTACCAGCAAAACGAGAAACGTGGTTGTTTGTAATAGAGCTTTTTGAGCGGAAGTCAAAAAGGCCGAGTGCGTGATTTCAGCTACTAGTACGAGTAAGTTATTAATATTTAAATTTTTAACGTCCATTATTATTAACTAAGAATTTTAGGTCGAGTTATCTACATGATACCACCCTTCTCTAGCCAGGATAGGGCTGATGCCTTTTCTCTTTTCTAAAGAAAAGCCACCACCCCATAGTGGGAAACGAACCCACGACCCTTAGCATCGAGTGTTAAGTGCTCACGCCTTAACACTCACGGCCACCGGGCCTCCAGTACGAGTAAGTATTTACATTTTCACAAAATATTAGCTACATCTATTCCAAGGGATCCAAACGTCACTTAAGAGCGTTACGAGGATAAGATGACACAGTTCCTGCGAGTCGGGCTGGATAATACCAAAGTGAGCCGACTGAAGGGATGACCGACCTGCACGCTTTCCGGACATGCATTCTTTCCGTGCGGATTCATCTTTCCTCCAGGAAAGAATGCTCGTCTATGGCTGGCCATTGTACCAAGAGCATAGACCTTCAGAATAGCCCTTGGGGCAACGCCCTTATCCTTGCTGAGTTGGTCTTATGATAAAGGAGTTAAATAAGAAGCGCGATTAGTTTGAAACTGCGCTACTAAAGTTGGTAACTTTAAGTAAAATGCTAGGAGCTTAGTAGAGACCTTCTCGCTGTAAGTGAAGCTTGAAACTTTACGGCCGTCATAAAGTCTCTACATTAACGAGACCTGCCCTTATAGAAAGACTATAAACATTTTACCTTGGCTATAATATTAACTACACTTTTACTAAACTCTAATAACTAATTAAATAGATATAACAATTTCAGAAAGATTAATATCATTTTTAAATTAAAAAATCGTGTGCAAAATAAAATAAATATTAGCACCGCAGCATTAGTATTAAACTTTAAGCTCTCTGCAAATAAATGAAACATACATAGAGTTCGATTCGCAGGAACTGCGTCAAATTAGTGCGTTTCACTTCTTTTCGTTCGTGCAATTTTGAAAATAATGGAAAACATTTAATTTTATTGAAAAATTTAAACACCTAACCCAATGACATGTCGCGCATTTGAAGCACAACAAAGCACAGGAAAATGACGCTAGCAATTTCTACGCGGAAATTACTAACTCCACCCCCTCGGCTCTTTATTATTTATTTTAGTTAGCTCGTAACTATGGAGATTTAAACACCTAACCCAATGACATGTCGAGCATTTGATGCACAACAAAGCAGAGGAAAATGACGCTAGCAATTTCTACGCGGAAATTACTAACTCCACCCCCTCGGCTCTTTATTATTTATTTTAATTAGCTCGTAACTATGGAGATTTAAACACCTAACCCAATGACATGTCGAGCATTTGATGCACAACAAAGCAGAGGAAAATGACGCTAGCAATTTCTACGCGGAAATTACTAACTCCACCCCCTCGGCTCTTTATTATTTATTTTAGTTAGCTCGTAACTATGGAGATTTAAACACCTAACCCAATGACATGTCGAGCATTTGAAACACAACAAAGCACAGGAAAATGACGCTAGCAATTTCTACGCGGAAATTACTAACTCCACCCCCTCGGCACTTTATTATTTATATTAGTTAGCTCGTAACTATGGAGATTTAAACACCTAACCCAATGACATGTCGAGCATTTGAAACACAACAAAGCACAGGAAAATGACGCTAGCAATTTCTACGCGGAAATTACTAACTCCACCCCCTCGGCACTTTATTATTTATATTAGTTAGCTCGTAACTATGGAGATTTAAACACCTAACCCAATGACATGTCGAGCATTTGAAACACAACAAAGCACAGGAAAATGACGCTAGCAATTTCTACGCGGAAATTACTAACTCCACCCCCTCGGCACTTTATTATTTATATTAGTTAGCTCGTAACTATGGAGATTTAAACACCTAACCCAATGACATGTCGAGCATTTGAAGCACAACAAAGCACAGGAAAATGACGCTAGCAATTTCTACGCGGAAATTACTAACTCCACCCCCTCGGCACTTTATTATTTATATTAGTTAGCTCGTAACTATGGAGATTTAAACACCTAACCCAATGACATGTCGAGCATTTGAAGCACAACAAAGCAGAGGAAAATGACGCTAGCAATTTCTACGCGGAAATTACTAACTCCACCCCCTCGGCACTTTATTATTTATTTTAGTTAGCTCGTAACTATGGAGATTTAAACACCTAACCCAATGACATGTCGAGCATTTGATGCACAACAAAGCACAGGAAAATGACGCTAGCAATTTCTACGCGGAAATTACTAACTCCACCCCCTCGGCACTTTATTATTTATATTAGTTAGCTCGTAACTATGGAGATTTAAACACCTAACCCAATGACATGTCGAGCATTTGATGCACAACAAAGCAGAGGAAAATGACGCTAGCAATTTCTACGCGGAAATTACTAACTCCACCCCCTCGGCACTTTATTATTTATTCTAGTTAGCTCGTAACTATGGAGATTTAAACACCTAACCCAATGACATGTCGAGCATTTGAAGCACAACAAAGCAGAGGAAAATGACGCTAGCAATTTCTACGCGGAAATTACTAACTCCACCCCCTCGGCACTTTATTATTTATATTAGTTAGCTCGTAACTATGGAGATTTAAACACCTAACCCAATGACATGTCGAGCATTTGAAACACAACAAAGCAGAGGAAAATGACGCTAGCAATTTCTACGCGGAAATTACTAACTCCACCCCCTCGGCACTTTATTATTTATATTAGTTAGCTCGTAACTATGGAGATTTAAACACCTAACCCAATGACATGTCGAGCATTTGAAGCACAACAAAGCAGAGGAAAATGACGCTAGCAATTTCTACGCGGAAATTACTAACTCCACCCCCTCGGCACTTTATTATTTATTCTAGTTAGCTCGTAACTATGGAGATTTAAACACCTAACCCAATGACATGTCGAGCATTTGAAGCACAACAAAGCAGAGGAAAATGACGCTAGCAATTTCTACGCGGAAATTACTAACTCCACCCCCTCGGCACTTTATTATTTATTTTAGTTAGCTCGTAACTATGGAGATTTAAACACCTAACCCAATGACATGTCGAGCATTTGATGCACAACAAAGCACAGGAAAATGACGCTAGCAATTTCTACGCGGAAATTACTAACTCCACCCCCTCGGCTCTTTATTATTTATATTAGTTAGCTCGTAACTATGGAGATTTAAACACCTATCCCAATGACATGTCGAGCATTTGATGCACAACAAAGCACAGGAAAATGACGCTAGCAATTTCTACGCGGAAATTACTAACTCCACCCCCTCGGCACTTTATTATTTATTCTAGTTAGCTCGTAACTATGGAGATTTAAACACCTAACCCAATGACATGTCGAGCATTTGAAGCACAACAAAGCAGAGGAAAATGACGCTAGCAATTTCTACGCGGAAATTACTAACTCCACCCCCTCGGCACTTTATTATTTATATTAGTTAGCTCGTAACTATGGAGATTTAAACACCTAACCCAATGACATGTCGAGCATTTGAAGCACAACAAAGCACAGGAAAATGACGCTAGCAATTTCTACGCGGAAATTACTAACTCCACCCCCTCGGCACTTTATTATTTATATTAGTTAGCTCGTAACTATGGAGATTTAAACACCTAACCCAATGACATGTCGAGCATTTGAAGCACAACAAAGCACAGGAAAATGACGCTAGCAATTTCTACGCGGAAATTACTAACTCCACCCCCTCGGCTCTTTATTATTTATTTTAGTTAGCTCGTAACTATGGAGATTTAAACACCTAACCCAATGACATGTCGAGCATTTGAAGCACAACAAAGCACAGGAAAATGACGCTAGCAATTTCTACGCGGAAATTACTAACTCCACCCCCTCGGCTCTTTATTATTTATTTTAGTTAGCTCGTAACTATGGAGATTTAAACACCTAACCCAATGACATGTCGAGCATTTGAAGCACAACAAAGCACAGGAAAATGACGCTAGCAATTTCTACGCGGAAATTACTAACTCCACCCCCTCGGCACTTTATTATTTATTTTAGTTAGCTCGTAACTATGGAGATTTAAACACCTAACCCAATGACATGTCGAGCATTTGAAGCACAACAAAGCACAGGAAAATGACGCTAGCAATTTCTACGCGGAAATTACTAACTCCACCCCCTCGGCTCTTTATTATTTATTTTAGTTAGCTCGTAACTATGGAGATTTAAACACCTAACCCAATGACATGTCGAGCATTTGAAGCACAACAAAGCACAGGAAAATGACGCTAGCAATTTCTACGCGGAAATTACTAACTCCACCCCCTCGGCACTTTATTATTTATTTTAGTTAGCTCGTAACTATGGAGATTTAAACACCTAACCCAATGACATGTCGAGCATTTGAAGCACAACAAAGCACAGGAAAATGACGCTAGCAATTTCTACGCGGAAATTACTAACTCCACCCCCTCGGCACTTTATTATTTATTTTAGTTAGCTCGTAACTATGGAGATTTAAACACCTAACCCAATGACATGTCGAGCATTTGAAGCACAACAAAGCACAGGAAAATGACGCTAGCAATTTCTACGCGGAAATTACTAACTCCACCCCCTCGGCACTTTATTATTTATTCTAGTTAGCTCGTAACTATGGAGATTTAAACACCTAACCCAATGACATGTCGAGCATTTGAAGCACAACAAAGCAGAGGAAAATGACGCTAGCAATTTCTACGCGGAAATTACTAACTCCACCCCCTCGGCTCTTTATTATTTATTCTAGTTAGCTCGTAACTATGGAGATTTAAACACCTAACCCAATGACATGTCGAGCATTTGAAGCACAACAAAGCAGAGGAAAATGACGCTAGCAATTTCTACGTGGAAATTACTAACTCCACCCCCTCGGCACTTTATTATTTATTTTAGTTAGCTCGTAATTATGGAGATTTAAACACCTAACCCAATGACATGTCGAGCATTTGAAGCACAACAAAGCACAGGAAAATGACGCTAGCAATTTCTACGTGGAAATTACTAACTCCACCCCCTCGGCACTTTATTATTTATTTTAGTTAGCTCGTAACTATGGAGATTTAAACACCTAACCCAATGACATGTCGAGCATTTGAAGCACAACAAAGCACAGGAAAATGACGCTAGCAATTTCTACGCGGAAATTACTAACTCCACCCCCTCGGCTCTTTATTATTTATTTTAGTTAGCTCGTAACTATGGAGATTTAAACACCTAACCCAATGACATGTCGAGCATTTGAAGCACAACAAAGCACAGGAAAATGACGCTAGCAATTTCTACGCGGAAATTACTAACTCCACCCCCTCGGCTCTTTATTATTTATTTTAGTTAGCTCGTAACTATGGAGATTTAAACACCTAACCCAATGACATGTCGAGCATTTGAAGCACAACAAAGCACAGGAAAATGACGCTAGCAATTTCTACGCGGAAATTACTAACTCCACCCCCTCGGCACTTTATTATTTATTTTAGTTAGCTCGTAACTATGGAGATTTAAACACCTAACCCAATGACATGTCGAGCATTTGAAGCACAACAAAGCACAGGAAAATGACGCTAGCAATTTCTACGCGGAAATTACTAACTCCACCCCCTCGGCTCTTTATTATTTATTTTAGTTAGCTCGTAACTATGGAGATTTAAACACCTAACCCAATGACATGTCGAGCATTTGAAGCACAACAAAGCACAGGAAAATGACGCTAGCAATTTCTACGCGGAAATTACTAACTCCACCCCCTCGGCACTTTATTATTTATTTTAGTTAGCTCGTAACTATGGAGATTTAAACACCTAACCCAATGACATGTCGAGCATTTGAAGCACAACAAAGCACAGGAAAATGACGCTAGCAATTTCTACGCGGAAATTACTAACTCCACCCCCTCGGCACTTTATTATTTATTTTAGTTAGCTCGTAACTATGGAGATTTAAACACCTAACCCAATGACATGTCGAGCATTTGAAGCACAACAAAGCACAGGAAAATGACGCTAGCAATTTCTACGCGGAAATTACTAACTCCACCCCCTCGGCACTTTATTATTTATTCTAGTTAGCTCGTAACTATGGAGATTTAAACACCTAACCCAATGACATGTCGAGCATTTGAAGCACAACAAAGCAGAGGAAAATGACGCTAGCAATTTCTACGCGGAAATTACTAACTCCACCCCCTCGGCTCTTTATTATTTATTCTAGTTAGCTCGTAACTATGGAGATTTAAACACCTAACCCAATGACATGTCGAGCATTTGAAGCACAACAAAGCAGAGGAAAATGACGCTAGCAATTTCTACGTGGAAATTACTAACTCCACCCCCTCGGCACTTTATTATTTATTTTAGTTAGCTCGTAATTATGGAGATTTAAACACCTAACCCAATGACATGTCGAGCATTTGAAGCACAACAAAGCACAGGAAAATGACGCTAGCAATTTCTACGTGGAAATTACTAACTCCACCCCCTCGGCACTTTATTATTTATTTTAGTTAGCTCGTAATTATGGAGATTTAAACACCTAACCCAATGACATGTCGAGCATTTGAAGCACAACAAAGCAGAGGAAAATGACGCTAGCAATTTCTACGTGGAAATTACTAACTCCACCCCCTCGGCACTTTATTATTTATTTTAGTTAGCTCGTAATTATGGAGATTTAAACACCTAACCCAATGACATGTCGAGCATTTGAAGCACAACAAAGCACAGGAAAATGACGCTAGCAATTTCTACGTGGAAATTACTAACTCCACCCCCTCGGCACTTTATTATTTATTTTAGTTAGCTCGTAATTATGGAGATTTAAACACCTAACCCAATGACATGTCGAGCATTTGAAGCACAACAAAGCACAGGAAAATGACGCTAGCAATTTCTACGTGGAAATTACTAACTCCACCCCCTCGGCACTTTATTATTTATTTTAGTTAGCTCGTAATTATGGAGATTTAAACACCTAACCCAATGACATGTCGAGCATTTGAAGCACAACAAAGCAGAGGAAAATGACGCTAGCAATTTCTACGCGGAAATTACTAACTCCACCCCCTCGGCTCTTTATTATTTATTCTAGTTAGCTCGTAACTATGGAGATTTAAACACCTAACCCAATGACATGTCGAGCATTTGAAGCACAACAAAGCAGAGGAAAATGACGCTAGCAATTTCTACGTGGAAATTACTAACTCCACCCCCTCGGCACTTTATTATTTATTTTAGTTAGCTCGTAATTATGGAGATTTAAACACCTAACCCAATGACATGTCGAGCATTTGAAGCACAACAAAGCACAGGAAAATGACGCTAGCAATTTCTACGTGGAAATTACTAACTCCACCCCCTCGGCACTTTATTATTTATTTTAGTTAGCTCGTAATTATGGAGATTTAACAGCTTTAATATAATAAATACTATACTATTTTAATTTAATTTTAACGTCCATTTATTACTAACGACGAATTTTAGGACGGGTTATCTATAGGTTACCACCCTTATCTAGCCAGGATAGGGGAGATGCCTTTACTTTTTTCTAAAGAAAAGCCACCACCCCATAGTTGGAATCGAACCCACGACCTTTGGCACGGAGTGTTAAGTGCTCACGCCTTAACCCTCACGGCCATCGGTTCTCCTCTACTATACTGTAATACAAATATACATGTTTCTTGACATTTGTAAAAGTTAACTTCACATTTTCTCATACAGTTGTATTTACATCAAGGACCGAAATAAAAATTAAATGTTTCCTAAAAATTATGAGAAAAAAATTACTTCATAATTTATATTTTTAAAATTAATAAATAACTGTTATGAAATACTTTCTATTTTTAAGTTTTTAAAATTAATTTTTAATTAGAAATAAATTAGAAATTTTTTTTAAAAAAAATAATAAAATATATCAATTACGATGGAATTTTTATTTTTATTTCCCAATAATAAAAATTAAAGATAAAGTGAAACTCATTTATTAATTATCTCTTATCCTCAGAATAAATAAATAAATACTTGATTTTGAACCTTTTGATTATTAGAAGTTATTTGTTTATGTGAGTGAATCAAAGTTCCTCTAAATCCAATTGATTTGTATGAGTATATATTGTATATTCTAGAATTGGTTTTTGTGTATTACTTATTATAAGTTAAAATAATAAAAAATTGCTATTACAAATTTTTATAAAAAAAATTTTTAAATAACATTATTCAAATAATTTTTATTTTTAAGATTTTGAAATAAAAATTATTAGACAATTTAAAAAAAAAAAATAATAAAATATATAAATTACGATGAAATTTTTATTTTTATTTTCAAACATAAAAATTAAAGATTAATTGAAACTCATTTGAAATAAAAATTAATAGTTATTTTCGGTCCCTGATTTATATTTATTTTATGCGTGGTGGGATAATAATAATAGTAACTAAAAAATAAAAAAAGTCCGCCACGCAGGAGCTGCATAAATAAGCACTTTCCTCAGAATTTGGATAGTGTAGACTGCATTCCTGAATGATTTGCTTAAAATATCCTACATAAATAAAATAAAAACATGAATAGTTCTCTTTTAATTTTGTAATGTGTAACTGTTCAATTAATAACTTTGTAATTAATTTGCTTCCAGAATTATGTTTACACATGGAACCTACTACACTACTTAATAAATACATAAAAAACTTCACATTTTCGTCTTTTGATCTGACGCAGGAACAGGATACAGTCTCCCTAGTAGTAGAAAGCGCTCCCTGCGGAGGCATTGCAAACCTGAGTTTGGCGGGCTAATTCTATTGAAATATAGTACAAAGGAAACCCCACTTTCCGATAGACTGATTTAGCTAATTTTGACAACACTTCTTTCTCATGAGTTACCCACGACGTATACCGCGTTTCGTTACAATACAGCAGAAATTACGACCGGTATGAGTATATATTAGTATATTAATTTGGGTCCGGAGTAACCCCCCCCCCCCATCCAAATGAACCGATTTAGTTTATTTTTACATCCCATTTTTCTCTGTAGATTACCACTAAGAATACCAAGTTTCGTTGAAATATATCAAAAACTACGACTGGCATGGTCAAATTAGCGTTTTGGGTCCGTGGTAAACCCCCCTTTCGTTGAACGGATATTGGTGGTTTACGAACTCGTTCAATCATTTGTTAATTCAACGATATATACCAAGTTTCATGACGAAAAAACAAAAACTCTGGTCGCTATCGTGTTAATATATATGCATATATATATATATATATATATATATATATATATATGCATATATATATATATATATATATATATATATATATGTTTGATGTTAATTTTCGTCGCTGGGATAGTATTTTTAGATGGAACGGCATTTTTCTCCAGCGGTGGTACTCCTCCTCACTTCTTCCCGGAATATTTCGATGGATTCATCTCCATCTTCTTCAGCCAGGTACTTGTTTCTTCCTCGGTGGTAGCCAAGGGAATGACATTTTTCTCGATCTTGGCTCCTTTTCTCCCCTCTAGCCACAGTATCGGCGGACGAATGGTGTTGAAGCTCCCTGGTGTAGTTGGGATTCTGTCCGTTGGCAGCGCTGATGGTATTGCGTCTTTTTTTTTTTTTTTTCGAAATATTTCGGGAAGAAGTGATGAGGAGTACCACCGCTGGAGAAAAATGCCGTTCCATCTAAAAATATATATATATATAAATTTTAACGGAGGTCATTTTTGGTTTCTACTAGGTAGGATCGATAAAGATTTGAAATTTTTTTTCAAAAATTCCGCCATGAGTGCAACCTCAATAGCTACTTTCTTTCGGAGGAAAGTCCTAAAATAGAGAATAAAAGAAAAGAAAGAAAAAAAAATTGAATAGAGTAATAACATAAATAGGGTTTAGATTAAGTGATAAATGTTTTCTCTTTTAAGATATTCCTATAGCTGTCCTATGTAGTGACTGTCATCTGTAAGTAGTTTGTACATGTTGTGTGGAAGGATATCATTGTGTCTGAGTCTACAGTCTGTGAGGATGTGTTTAATGGTGAGAGTTGTATTACAATACTTACATGTTGGTATGTCCTGTCTGAGTCTACAGTCTATGAGGATGTGTTTAATGGTGAAAGTTATATTACAATACTTACATGTTGGTAGTCCTGTCTGAGTCTACAGTCTGTGAGGATGTGTTTAATGGTGAGAGTTGTATTACAATACTTACATGTTGGTATGTCCTGTCTAGTCATTAGGTATGAGTCTACAGTCTGTGAGGATGTGTTTAATGGTGAGAGTTGTATTACAATACTTACATGTTGGTATGTCCTGTCTAGTCATTAGGTATGAGTCTACAGTCTATGAGGATGTGTTTAATGGTGAGAGTTGTATTACAATACTTACATGTTGGTATGTCCTGTCTAGTCATTAGGTATGAGTCTACAGTCTATGAGGATGTGTTTAATGGTGAGAGTTGTATTACAATACTTACATGTTGGTATGTCCTGTCTAGTCATTAGGTATGAGTCTACAGTCTGTGAGGATGTGTTTAATGGTGAGAGTTGTATTACAATACTTACATGTTGGTATGTCCTGTCTAGTCATTAGGTATGAGTCTACAGTCTGTGAGGATGTGTTTAATGGTGAGAGTTGTATTACAATACTTACATGTTGGTATGTCCTGTCTAGTCATTAGGTATGAGTCTACAGTCTGTGAGGATGTGTTTAATGGTGAGAGTTGTATTACAATACTTACATGTTGGTATGTCCTGTCTAGTCATTAGGTATGAGTCTACAGTCTATGAGGATGTGTTTAATGGTGAGAGTTGTATTACAATACTTACATGTTGGTATGTCCTGTCTAGTCATTAGGTATGAGTCTACAGTCTGTGAGGATGTGTTTAATGGTGAGAGTTGTATTACAATACTTACAAGTTGGTATGTCCTGTATAGTCATTTTTGTTTTTTTTTCAAATTTATTTATTTATTTAAAAGAATACAACAATCTGTTCCGGATACCAGATACACTTTTTGTTAAGTATTATTCTATGTTGAACAATATTTAGCTCACAATTTTGTAATATAGGAAAAACAAAATGAAATAAAACCTATGCATAATTAATATAAAGAATAACACCATAAGATATGTTAACTCTAGTACAATACATAAAACATATGCTGTGAGATGGAAAATATGCTGCTAGATGGAAAATATGCTGCTAGATGGAAAATATGCTGCTAGATGGAAAATATGCTGCTAGATGGAAAATATGCTGCGAGATGGAAAATATGTTACATACAAAATAAAATAAAATAAAATATGAAGCGTAGATCGTCGGGGTTTCGGTCAGTGTTCTTATTCAATAAAACACATTTTATTTGCTAAAATGTATATTTATTGCCGCCAACGTTTCGGCTTGCTATACAAGCCATCTTCAGGGCTGTAAAAACATATATGGTGTAACAATCGTAAGGACAGAAACAATAACAAAAATTTTTTTTTTTTTGTTGTTTTTGTTATTGTTTCTGTCCTTACGATTGTTACACCATATATGTTTTTACAGCCCTGAAGATGGCTTGTATAGCAAGCCGAAACGTTGGCGGCAATAAATATACATTTTAGCAAATAAAATGTGTTTTATTGAATAAGAACACTGACCGAAACCCCGACGATCTACGCTTCCTACTTCTGAACGGTCGACCATATCTTCTCAATAAAATAAAATATGATACACAGTTAAACTTACAGATTACAAGTTATAAATATTTCAAGAATATGTGTTTCGGCCTTTTATGGACATATCTTTTTAATGAATTTTTATTATAATTTCCTAAATTCTTAATTAAATTATTTTTATTTAATTTGCATCTATAAAAAAAGAACTTTTTGGCCAGGTTACGAATAAAGGTTTTTAAGCTTATAATATTAGCTAGCGAATGAAGTTTATTAATTTTTGTATAAATCGGTTTGTCAAGTCATTAGGTATGAGTGAGTCGGTAGTGAATGGCCTATCCTCAGCCGGCACAGGACGACTTCTTCTCGTCTGTTACTTCTGCTGCTTGAACGCCATTCGTGAAATGTCTCTTTAATAGCCCGTAACTTATTATTTCTTGTCCAGTACCACTTTCTTATTTAGTTTATCTTATTAACAGTATTCTTCTAAAACATGTTTCAATCTTCTACCCTGCCCGTTGAAGTAGAAGCGTATATTTCGTGGGTGAAAATCCGGTATTCGATTATATTTACAAATTTTTCATAATTTAGTAACATGGATAAAACTAAAAAAAATATTTACTGATTGACAAACTTCAATAAAAGTGTAGAATAAATTTTAAAACAAACAAACGGTCACCGTTTTATGGTAGCATTTATTTACACGTTTTAGAATTTACCGAAGTATACCTACATATTATGTTTTATTTCCTAAGATATGGTAATATATAGAATTATTAAAATAAAATTATGTATCCCACAAGGTGAACAATAGATAGAAGTGCATCCTGACCTGTTTCTCTATGAGTACAACCGGTTTTGCAGGAGGCAAGACAACCGGTTCTTGTTTGATGACAACTTCGTCTTCCTTGACAGAAACAACACCGTTCTTTGGAGCACCTTTCCCCACCTTCAGGGAGATCTGAAAACATGAACATTAATTTATTATAATCATTTGCAGTATAATATTTCATACTATATTGTAGACAAGAAATAAAAACTCAATACATTGTATAAACCAGGGATCGAAACTGTTATCCTTTTATCTAAAAAGTTAAAATTTTATTTAAAAGTTTTAAGAGTAATAATTATTTAGGAAATTCCAAAATTAGGTACATGAAAATAAAAGTTAATGTATTACTTTTATTTTTTTTCAATGTTAAATGGAAGTTTTACGTATTTTAATCAAGAATTTTAAGGTTTCGTTGGTTTACAATACCTGCAATATTGGGAAGAAAGAAAATACACACTTTCATATCTATATAAACTAGCACTCATCCTACACCCCCAGCCCAGCCACTCAAGTAAGTGTTGAAAGAGACTTTTCAAACCTAAAGTATATATATTAAATGATCATAGATATAATCTAAATTCCACAAACTTACAGGATAAATTATTATAAAAATTATAATAGTACAAGTGGGTTCGATTCCCACTAGGGGCGGTGGCTTTTCTTTCGAAAAAAGAAAAGGCATCACCCCTATCCTGGCTAGGAAAGGGTGGTAACCTATAGATAACCCGTCCTAAAATTCGTAGTTAATAAAAATGGACGTTAAAATTTTAATAAATAAATATAATAGTACAATAATTATTATAAAAATTGAATTAATTCTTCAAAATAAGTTCTTTGTTTAACAATTTATTTTTGTTTATTTACTGAAATATATTTGTTGGTACAAACCAAAAAATAAACATTAGTAGCTTTAATATATTCTTTTAAACAATTTTTAAAGCATTTTAATAACAATTAAATTAAAACATTAATTTTTTGAGTTGATAAATAACAGTAAAAAAAAAAAAACTTTTTTTAAAAAAAAGTATAACCCAAAAAGTTATTTTCGTACTTTTATTTTTTGAAAATGAAAATAAAAGTAAAAGTTTAACAAATACTTTTTTAAAATAAAAGTATTTTTGACCCCTGATATAAACAGCTATAGTTATTGAGTAAAAATAAACGTCCGTCCCACAGAAGTAGCTTATAAACAATAAGACAACAATAAATATTAATCCTTTAGTTTTAGCCCTTTTATTGATACGAATGTAGAATTAATAAAGAATTATGGAATCTAGTCCAATTATCTAAAGGAAATAAATGTCCAATTTTCGGTGAAGTACAATTTTTGGTGTATGAAGCAAATTGGTGTCGTTATGGGTAGATGGCTGTCACGCGATCCATCACAACCAGGAGTCAATTCCCTACAAGGAATCAGCCGAAGCTCCTCCTGAAATATTGAGCTGGAAATGGGGTTACTTCCTGAATAGCTAGCCTTAACAGGAATAGTAATGTTATCAAGGTATAACATAGAGGCGATTTACTAAAGATTACTTACAGCAAAGGGGTCTTTAGCGCGGTTCCTCCCTCCCTCCATAGATAGGAAACCAGCCAGTGAGATTGACCTCATGACACAATCCGGATGTGCCGACTAGAAAATTTACGTTTTCAGAACCCATAGGTCCCGAAAAGAACAGCGGTTCAAATTTGTAAAGATATACATATATATATATATATATATATATATATATATATATATATATATATACACTCTCTCATAGACTCATAGTCAGATATTGCTGAACAAAAATATGTTGTCTAATTAAAAAGGTAGAGTTCGTTAACTAGTACAATCCGCCTACCGGAACACTGTTTTATTGGCGAAATTCCCGCGAAAAGAAAAAAAAAAAAAAGCTTAGGGCTTTTCGTTTTTCGTTTCGTTTACCACTTTCCACTCATGACGAAATTTTTGAAAAAATTCTTCAACTCTTTATCGATCCTACCTAGTAGACACCGAAAATGACCCCCGTCATTTTCATTATATGTATATATATATATATATATAAGTGTGTGTGTGTGTGTTTGTCTAGAATTAGAAAGAAGTGTTGTAAAAATGAACCAAATCGGCCTTTAGGAAGGGGGGTTTACTTTGTACTCTGTTTGAATGAACTTTCCAGTGAAACGTAAGCTGGCAAAGCTGCCGCTAGGGGTGCCTCTGTCTTGATATTACTTCTCACGTCTACCACTAGGGGTGCTGCATCCCGTTCCTGTCTCTGAAGAAAATGTGAAGTTTTCGTTTATTTATTAAGCAATTTAGTACCAAGCGTACAAAAATCTAAAGGAAATTATTTAAAAAATTAATAATTAAAATAATTTGATTGAGTCGCTCATTACAAATGTAAAAGAACAGTACTATTCATGCGTTTATTTTATTTATATAGGTTATTTTAAGCATATTATTCAGGAAAGCAGTCTACACTACCCAAATTGTGAGGAAAGTTCTTAATTATACAGCTCCTGCGTGACGGACTTTTTTTAGACTTGCAGGTACACTTATAGGTTCTTTAACTTAGGAAAACAAATCACGCCTTAAGACTTAACACGCCACCGGGCCTCCTTGAAAAATATATGACAGACCTATAAAGGCCCCAAGCGGCCAGGCAGTGTAGGGCACCCTCATAATTTCGGATTATAATCACAGGCGTTCGAGATGTGATTACGATTACGATCATAAACGGAGTCCCTAGAGATGTTATTACTATAGTAACGTCTTAAAGTGATTACATTTGTTATCACACCTTTGATTGTAATTACTCTCATAAACACAACTTTTTCTACATCATGCCGGAGATAAACTTATTCAGCTGATTTAAATATTTGTTAACCAAACTCGGGAACTACCAACAATGGACTTCTTCCAAATTTTGTATTATTTATTTATATTACCTGTCAACATATTTATTTTTATTACCTGTCAACATATTTATTTTTATTACCTGTCAACATATTTATTTTTATTACCTGTCAACATATTTATTTTTATTACCTGTCAACATATTTATTTTTATTACCTGTCAACATATTTATTTTTATTGCCTGTCAACATATTTATTTTTATTGCCTGTCAACATATTTATTTTTATTGCCTGTCAACATATTTATTTTTATTGCCTGTCAACATATTTATTTTTATTACCTGTCAACATATTTATTTTTATTACCTGTCAACATATTTATTTTTATTACCTGTCAACATATTTATTTTTATTACCTGTCAACATATTTATTTTTATTGCCTGTCAACATATTTATTTTTATTACCTGTCAACATATTTATTTTTATTACCTGTCAACATATTTATTTTTATTACCTGTCAACATATTTATTTTTATTACCTGTCAACATATTTATTTTTATTGCCTGTCAACATATTTATTTTTATTACCTGTCAACATATTTATTTTTATTGCCTGTCAACATATTTATTTTTATTGCCTGTCAACATATTTATTTTTATTACCTGTCAACATATTTATTTTTATTACCTGTCAACATATTTATTTTTATTACCTGTCAACATATTTATTTTTATTACCTGTCAACATATTTATTTTTATTACCTGTCAACATATTTATTTTTATTACCTGTCAACATATTTATTTTTATTACCTGTCAACATATTTATTTTTATTACCTGTCAACATATTTATTTTTATTACCTGTCAACATATTTATTTTTATTACCTGTCAACATATTTATTTTTATTACCTGTCAACATATTTATTTTTATTACCTGTCAACATATTTATTTTTATTACCTGTCAACATATTTATTTTTATTACCTGTCAACATATTTATTTTTATTACCTGTCAACATATTTATTTTTATTACCTGTCAACATATTTATTTTTATTACCTGTCAACATATTTATTTTTATTACCTGTCAACATATTTATTTTTATTTCCTGTCAACATATTTGACCAAATAAACAATAAATAAAAAAGAAATTAAATAAAAAAATAAATGATTCAATGAGATAGTACCTGTAATTGGAGTGGCAGTAAATAAAGTTACTAATTCTCACAAAATCTAATATTACTATTAGAGCTAGTAGTGGATTCATTCATGAGTTGTTCATCAATTGATGAGTAATCAGTGTATAGTATTTCTTGACACTGGAGCACTTCCTGGCAGTCGTGGCTTTAACACTGATCGGACATTTCATTTGAATATATTAAGTAGTAAAATAAGTTCGTACCGCTTTTTACTGGTAATTTCAGTAAAAAGGGTTTGATCAGTGATGATCAAATGATTTGAGACACTCGCCTGAGATATGCTATGGGTTTCTGCGATATCCTGTGTCGCGGAGTGAGGGTTGTCTGTGGCCAATGTTTTACTTTGGTCATCCTGTGAGCAATGCTTTACTTTGGTCATCGTCAACAGTTGAAGGACGATCCGAGTGCTTCGCGTCTTCCAAGCCAAAATTTCCAGTTCTGAACCGAGAAAACCATTTACGGACCGAGGTCATCATCGCCAAACAAACGCCAAATTTTTTTAATTGTCTGTTTAGCGGATTTGCCTTTTGTGAAATAACATAAATCATTATATGACGAAAATGAGCAAGCAAAATATCACTTAAAGATAAGGAAGGAGGGATTTAACTGAGGTATAAAAGCACTTTAACTTTACTCTTTTAGAATACCAAGACATTATTGACCAAATAAATATTATTTTATGAACACAGAGATAATTAAATTGAAATAGCTCAGAGGAACAGAAACACACACCGCCGTCATTCCCTGCTTTAATTCCACCTATTTAACACCACAAACGAATTCCCCCATTATATTTTCGAATGCCTTGATGTAATATGGTGACAAAGGTGGGGATGAAAGAATAATCTAGTTCCCTGTGGTAAAGAATTTAGCTGGAGATAGCCTAATAAAGGGAATGCGAGGGGTTTTATTGGGGGGCCGACACCACATAGACACCCCCCCTCCCCCAACTCTTTCTGTTTCCCCTCATATCTCTCTCTATTTCCACCCTCTCTCTCTCTCTCAGCTTCCACCCTTTAGGGCCTTTGTATGGCCCTCGGCGAATATTGCATTCTTCTCCCTTATACAGACTTCAGTCACACAAAATACTTTTTTTTATATTACA